>JBBPBX010023331.1:0-40611 GCA_038048925.1 Garcialebias charrua | reverse complement strand
GTTGGCCAACTGAGAACTATGAACATGAAATGTACAATATGTACATCTTTGAATACTTAGTTGGGGGTCCTTTTGCAAGGACCATGGTACCATGTTCATACTTTTCAGTTGGCCAACATCTATAAAAATCCTTTTTTTAATTTTTTATCTCAAGTAATGTAATTTTCTGTTACCGGTAATGAATTTGGGCTTTTCATTAGTTGTCAGTTATAATCATCAACATTAAGAATTTTTTTAAAAATATATCAGTCTGTGTGAATGAATATAATATACAAGTTTTACTTTTTGAATGGAATTACTGAAATAAATAAACTTTTTCATATTCTAATTTTATGACCAGCACCTGTATTTGCATCTCTCCCCCCAAAAAATGTGTTCCTCAGTTCTGTGTGAGCCCGTGTCCTCCACTTCTTTGTGGCACATTTTAAATGTCCTGTGTGACCCTCCACCTCCACTTCTTGTGGTGCATTAAATGTCCAGTGTCCACTTCTTTGTGGTGCATTAAATGTCCAGTGTGAAAGCCTCACCTCCACTTCTTTGTGGTGCATTAAATGTCCAGTGTCCACTTCTTTGTGGTGCATTAAATGTCCAGTGTGAAAGCCCCACCTCCACTTCTTTGTGACACGTTTTAATTGTCCAGTGTGAGCGCATGTCCTCTACCCTTTTTGCATGTTTTAAATGCTCTGCAGCATGAGTCCTTATAAAATCCTCTCTTGCCGCAGAATCCCCATTCATGATTCCATCTGCATTTGCAAAAAAACAAACAAAAACAAAAAAGAGTAATTAGTCATATGCAAAGGCAATCTGGAAAATGCACAGTGCCTTGCTGGGGTCTCCCCTATAACTGGATTAATAAATAATAATAAAAACATCCATCCCAGCAAATGTTGATAGGTGGCTTGTTCACCGTCAGTAAGGAAGAACAATCTGTTGAGCGATCTGGTTCAAGTTCAGAGTTATGTGAAATGTGAACATCCAATTCAGAGGGAAAATCATAAGAATGATTGGCATGATGGTCTGAATGAATACTGCCATGATCATCATCTGAAAAGGACCCATTTACAGGAATATCTACAGTTTCTGGTTCATTGGTGCCATCATCATGAAGAGAGTCAGAACTTTCAAGTGATTCACTGTGTTCACTATGCATGGCAATGACTTCATGCTGAAATGCAGGAGAATTTTTAACAAAATCTTGAGAATCATCTTGGTCATCATCTAAACACTTAAATTTCCGCTTGGCAGCAAGATGAGTTTGTCTCCAAAGAGTAGATTTAGGAACAGAATAAATGTTTTTTTGCCATTGTCAATGAGAGTTTTTTAGAAGCCTCAGTTTCAGTTCCTCCACATAGGACAAACAGGTTTAACAATGTCAATAAAAACAGCTTGTTCACATGCAAATGAGGAACATCAGCCTGACGGTCATTAGGGGCCTTGATGACTCACAGGGTGCTCATGCAATAACAGCATTGGGGGATGGGGGGAGGGACAACAGTTCAAGTCTGTAGTGAAAAAGGTTAAAAAAGTAATAATAATCTTTCCACTTGAACGTCTTCAAGTTTCTTCACCTTATCCAGCTGAGTGAACTCTTTCGATCTGTATGGTTCAAACCGTTCAGAAGCTTTGTGTTTGCTTTAAACACTCACCGGTCTCAGAGTTTATGTAGTTCTTGTCAGTTGATCTGTTGAGAGTCGCTGCGTAAGTGACCTCCACAACCTGGACGTGTTCGTTTCTCTCTTCCTGTTCGGCGACGTCCACACTAGAAGAGGGATTCAGGCCCCGTCATAGGACTCCTAAACCCAAACCCGATGAAACAGAGAGATGGGAATGACGGGGTGAGCTGCGTTCTGTTTTAAAGTTCCGGCAGAACCACAGTCTGACGGTTACAGAACATCTGGAACTGATGCTGAGGAAACAGCTGTTCACTGGAGAAAGTTTTAGCTTTAGAAGCAAAACTCAAATATTTTTGAGGCTAGCTAACTCTGAAATTAAAGTAAAATGTCCGAAGTTGCAGTTCAAAAGCCTTAAACCTGTCTTGGTGTAACTTGGAAGCAGCTTATAAATTTTAATTAATTCAGAATAATTTAATGAGCAAACACAAACCTTCATTATTCAACTGGGGTTAGGAGCATAAGGCCTCAAGCCCTTACCTTTCTTGTTGGTATCTGCTGACCAGGGGATTTGGTTCAAGCATCAAGATCCAGCTGCAGGGCGGTGCTCCTCTGTGTTGAACCAAACAAACTAAAATGGTGGCAATGATGGGAAACCTTCACCACAAGGCATCCTGGGAGAAATCAAAGGGCCAATGAAAGGGCCTCCAACCAACAGTGGGGGTTGTGATTGCCCACCCTCAACTGTCACAGTGTTCAATCAAACCACCAGAACAACAAGGTTTTGCTTCTGGGGGGATAAACAGGAGTTAATGGAAGCCATTTTCTGGCACCAGAGTTTAACTGAGAGAAGTACTGTGGGAGAAAAGAGGGCCCTAAACCCTCTATTAAACATCTAACTAACAGAAGTGTACAATTTTTTATAACAACACAGAAATAGAGATTTGGTGATAAATAATAACAACCATTAAGTTTGTACTATGCTCTTTAAATTAAATCACACCAAACATGTTTTTTCACATTAAATGTCCAGAGTGAACGTTCAGACAACATTCAGACAACATTAGAAGTGCACTTCAAAACAAAAATAGAGATTTGGTGATAATAATTAATGACCATTAAAGTTTTAAAGATTAAAAAACTAATTAAATAAAATTATGCCACTTGTTTTTTTTCTCACAGTAAGCAAACATTCAGAAAACGTCAGAAGTGTGCACTTTCATATCAAGACAAAAATAAAGATTTGGTGACAATAACCATAGGTTTTAAACATATAAAAAAAACTGATTAAATGATCACAGCAAACACTTGTTTTTCACAGCAATTAATAGTTTACAGTGCCATCAGAAGGGCAAACTTTTTATAACAAGACAAAAATAGAGATCTGGTGACAATTAACAACCATGTAATTATGGTTATAGATAAAGAACCCATATGAGTGGGGGTCTTGTACGTGGGCCCATTGCTCTGTTGAAGATATAAAGACTGATTAAAGAAGTCACAGCAAACATGATTGTCATGTCAAGTGAATGTTCAGACAATGTTCAGACAATGTCAGAAGTGCACACTTTTTGTAACAAAACAAAAATAGAGATTTGGTCATAAATAATAACAACCATTAAAGTGTCAAAGATGTAAGAAATAAGTGAATGAAATTACACCAATTTTTTTTTATTACAGTGAGTGAACGTTCAGAGTTAACGTTCAGGAAACGTTCAGACAACGTTCAGATAATGTTCAGACAATGTTCAGACAATGTTCAGAAAATGTTCAGACAATGTTCAGGCAATGTTCAGACAATGTTCAGATAATGTTCAGACAATGTTCAGACAATGTTCACACAATGTTCAGATAATGTTCAGACAATGTTCAGACAATGTTCAGACAATGTCAGAAGTGCACACTTTTTGTAACAAAACAAAAATAGAGATTTGGTCATAAATTATAACAACCATTAAAGTGTCAAAGATGTAAGAACTAATTGAATGAAATTACACCAATTTTTTTTCGTACAGTGAGTGAAGGTTCAGCGTTAATGTTCACCGTTAACGTTCAGGCAAAGTTCAGGCAAGGTTGGGTCCTGAACATTCGACATTCGACCTTTAGACCATGTTCACTGAACGTCATCTGAACATTTGCTGTCCTATAGGACACCGGGAAATGCCCCAGTGCTCCTGATGGCAAGTCTGCCATCTGGCTCAGTAACCGCAGCATCACCTGTTCAGACAAAGTGCAGGTTCCATGTGTATTGTGGGCATCCTTAAATATTTTCAAGACCTGACAAATTTTCATGAGCAAGAGCCAAAGTCTCAACGATCAGTCTGACTTTGTACAGGACTGCACACATCTCAAGCATGCTTTGGCCCAACCTTTCCTCATAGACTGCCCATAGGAGCATGTGACGGGGTTCCTCTGTGACTTGGACAAACAAAGATGACTGTCCATGACCAGAGAACATTTTAGTGGAATTTATTCAGCTCTTCTTCAGGTGAACAAAGATGGTAGGTAATATATACAAAAAGGACGTCCAAGGCAGGTTAAAACAAACAAACAGTACCTTTGATACCAGAGTACATTGCCTTCACTGCGAATTGGCCTACTGCCTCCCTGTGGCGCAGAGCACTGCTTTTAAAGCCACAGGCTCCGCCCACAGAAAGACAAATCAAGCAAAACAACTAAACAATTACTTCTAACTCAAATGAACTCTCAAAGGATACACAAATAATACTAATATGGAAAAAAACATAAATAATCAAACCTGTACTCAAAATAGAATACTTACCGGTAATAGAAAACACTAAAAACGTTCGGATGACATCACTACGTCATCACATGACTCTCCTGGTACGCCCCAACCTGGAAACAATTCTGTTTGAAAACAACACGGGGCTTTGGTAGAGGTGTTACACAAAGAATTCCAGAGTTTGAGAGAATCGCTCGAGTTCAGTCAACACCAGGTAGCATCTCTAGCTAAAGAAAATACGGAGTTGAAGGGGACCGTGAGACAAATAACAGACCAGATTACGCAGCTTTCTGGCGATAATAAGAAAATGAAAGAGTCATTGTTAGATATCCAAGCTAGAAGCATGCGGGAAAATCTAGTTTTTTCTGGAATTCCGGAGAAAACGGAGGAGGATCCGGAGGCCTCGGTCCGGGCCTTTATTCAGAACCAGCTAAAGTTGCCGAGTGACACTGTCAAATCGATCACTTTTCATCGAGTTCACCGCCTGGGAGGTAAAAAACCTGAGAATACTACTAGGCCACGGCCAATAATAGCTAAATTTGAACATTTCAAGCAAAAAGAACAGGTTAAAAGCCGAGGTAGGGAACTTCGTAACACACATTTCAGTATGAACGATCAATTTCCTGTAGAAATTCTGAATAGACGGCGCATTTTATTCCCAATAAGAAAGAAAAATATTAGCGAAGGAAGAAGAGCTAACATCTCGGTGGATAAACTCTACATAAACGGTCAGCTGTTTAGAGATCCAGAGGCTACTCCTTGGCTGTATTAGCCATATAATCAAGGTAAGAATTATTTCGGTTGCTAATATTAATTGATATTATTAAATATAGTATTTATTAATATTACTTACCAGCTATATTTATTTTCTTCAGCACAGCTCGGTTGGTGGGGTCACACAGATCGTGGTGGTACACAAGGTGTGATGGCACTTGATGTGGTAGGAGGGTTCTTTTGTTATTTTTTCTTATCTGAGTTATGTTTTCATGTATATCATCTCTCTTTGTTTTCCTGTCTATATTTTTCTAAATTAACAATTGTCAGAGCACAAGCACAGGGGTTCACATTCATCTTTATATATCCATACATTTACTTCATAAATGAAAACTTCCCTGATTCAATATATAATTAACCTTTAAGGAATATGTTTTTGTCTGGATCTATTATTATCTTTTGTATTTGTGACAATGGGTGTGGTTTAGCTATATTATCATTAGCACAGGTATGGGTACCTTAGGGTTTGTCACATGGAACATTAATGGAGCCGGTAGCCAATCTAAAAAATATAGAATTTTTAACCAGATTAAAAGATTAAAGGCAGATGTTGTATTACTCCAAGAAATTCACAAATTAGCCTCAACTTTGGATGAGCTGAAAACTCATGAGTTTCCTAATGTATTCTCAGCCTGCTATAATTCAAGACAAAGAGGGGTAGCAATTTTGATACATAAAAATGTTAACTTCACAGTATTAGATCAGGTAAAAGACCCGAACGGAAGATATATAATGTTAAAGTTATAAATATTCAACCAAAATTATTGTATTGTTAGCATATATGGGCCGAATATAGACGACGCAGCTTTTTTTCATGATTTTTTTTTTCACTCTATCAAATCACACAGATTCAACACTGGTGATGGGAGGTGATCTCAACTTTGGTTTAGATGACAAAATAGACAGACTGAATGCAGTAGGAACTCAACGCAGTTGGCAATCTATAAATATATTTAAACAGTATATGAATGATTATGGGCTCTGCGATGCATGGCGTGCTTTTCACCCTAATAGCAAAGAATATTCTTTCTTTTCACATGTGCATCACTCATATTCTCGTATTGATTATTTCATAGTAAGCAATTCATTGCTGAACAACATTTCAGACACTAAAATACACCCTATTGCTGTCAGCGATCATGCGCCAGTTACTCTAAATTTAGATAATAAAAAAGAAACAACAAAAAATATAAATTGGAGATTAAATACATCACTACTTCAAGAAGAAGAATTTTTGCAATACTTTAAAAAAGAATGGGCATCGTACTTAGAGATTAATGAATTGCCAGGAACATCAGCAAGTACGCTTTGGGAGGCTGGGAAAGCAGTCATGAGAGGTAAAATAATATCCTATTCAACAAATAAAAAGAAAAAAGAAAATAAACGTATTGAGGAATTAGAGAAATCCATTAAACTATTACAAGGTCTACAAGGAGAGGAAACACAGCAAAAGCTACGCAAATTAAAATTAGAACTAAATGAATATATTGATAAGAAAAATAAATTCTTGATACAAAGACTTAGATTAGATAATTTTGAATACGGTAATAAATCAGGGAGCTTTTTAGCTAATCAACTCAAATTAAATAAAGAAAAAACATCTATATATGGTATTAAAGATAAAAATGGAAATATAATTCATGATGAGGGAAAAATAAACAATGTTTTTAAAGATTTCTATAAAACTCTATACACTCCACAAATAAATCCATCTAATGAGGATATTAATGAATTCTTGGAGAAAGTAACACTTCCAAAACTAGATATTAGTCAATCATCAAAACTAGACTCACCATTAACATCAGATGAGCTCCATGAAGCAATTAAAAGCATGCCTAATAAGAAATCTCCAGGTCCTGATGGCTATCCAGTGGAATTCTATAAAGAATTCTGGGATATACTGGAACCGATATTCTATAGAGTGCTACTTGAGTCAGAAGGAAATGGCAGGCTACCAACACATATGAATTCAGCTAACATTAGTCTCTTATTAAAATCAGGCAAAGACCCAGTATTACCTACCAGTTATCGTCCAATCTCTCTTATTAATGTAGATGTTAAAATAATTTGTAAAGTCTTATCAAAAAGACTAGAGAAGATAACTCCTGTTATTATACATCCAGACCAAACCGGATTCATAAAGGGAAGACACTCGAACACAAACACTCGCAGATTATATAATGTAATAGAGTATTCGTATTTTAAAAATATTGAAACAGCTATTTTTTCTTTAGATGCTGAAAAAGCATTCGATAGAGTAAATTGGAATTTTTTATTTGCTACCTTAAATAAATTTGGTTTTGGGAATTACTTCATTAACTGGTTAAAAATATTATATAGTTCACCAACAGCGTGCGTCAGGACAAATAATCAATTATCTTCAAGCTTCTGTTTACAGAGGGGCACCAGGCAAGGTTGCCCACTTTCACCAGCATTATTTGCTATTTTTATTGAACCTTTAGCAGCAGCAATAAGGCAAAGTGCTGATATTAAAGGAATAAAGGGTAGAAACATAGAACATAAAATTAGTCTTTATGCTGATGATGTTTTGCTTTTTCTTGAGAACTCAGGAAACTCAATATCTAATCTAAAAAAGCTAAGTCTGGTCCTCTGGACATTCAAAAAATAAAACAAAACAAAGCAAAAAAAATGTAGAAACGTTTCGTCTTTCGTCCGAAAGACTTCCTCAGTCTGAGTTGCTGTGTTCAGCTCAGTCTTATAAATAGCACCCTCCCACAGTGTTGCACAACCAGTTGGCTGATGACAGCCTGAAACCAGTTGCTCACATGATCAAGGAGGGCCATCAGCCTAACAATGGATCATTAGCACCCTGATGGTTGTATCTAATGTTATCAAGTTAATAAACTCATTCTCAAAAGTTTCTGATTACTCTATAAACTGGACAAAATCTACAGTTCTTCCAATAAATTGCGTGTTTAATAATTCTCTTAATGAAAGACTGCAATCAGGTAACATTAAATATTTAGGTGTTAATATCTCTCCTAAATTAGAGGATTTAATAAAATTAAATCATATCCCATTATTAAAGAAAATTGAAGACGATCTTACTAGATGGAGATCTCTACCCATATCACTTATGGGAAGAGTTGCCTCAGTAAAAATGATGGTGCTGCCGAGAATAAATTATTTATTCTCAATGATTCCAAATAAACCTTCAACTGAATGGTTTAAGTCCCTGGACTCTTCTATATCTAAATTCCTTTGGAAAAATAAAACTCCACGTATTAGTTTAAAAACATTACAGAAATCTAAAGATACCGGAGGATTAGAACTTCCAAACTTTTATTACTACTATTTAGCCAACAGGTTACAATATATATCAAAGTGGTTAAAACCGAATGCACTAGATGAAACTTGGATAGATATAGAACAAACTTTATGTAATAATATTAGGATTTCAGATCTACCATTTATCAGTACAGATTTAAAAAGACATGTCTGCTTTAAGAGCATCAATATTGGCTCATCTCTGACAGCATGGTGGGAGTATCTGAAAATGACAAAGTCTTCACTACTCCCATGCAGACATACACCTCTCTGGAACAATCCTGACATTCAACAAGAAAATAATATGTTAAATTTCTCAGGTTGGAGAATGAAAGGTATTGAATGTCTGGAACACATATTTGAGGGTATAGACTTTATTCCATTTAATAAATTAATAATACAATATGGCATTGATAATAAATATTTCCTACAATACCAACAAATTAAGTCAATTGTAAAAAAGAAATTTAAGCTTAATAAAACAGTGTTGGAAACACCAACATGTGTGTTAGAGTTTATTAATTTTCAACCACCCAAATTATTATCTAAAATATACAAAAAATTGTCTAGAATCGATGACTCGATAGCACTACCTGTTGAAAAATGGGAGTCAGATTTATCAATCAACTTTGAACAAAAAATTTGGTCTCAAGTATGTTCAAATACTTTTAAATTGACTAGAATCTCCAATTTACAATTAATACAATATAAGGTTCTCTATAGAGTACATTATACAGGTCAGCGAATGTTTAAGATGGGCTTTATACCATCTAACAAGTGCTCACAGTGCATAAGTAATACCATCCATCCATCCATCCATCCATTTTCTTCCGCTTATCCGGGGTCGGGTCGCGGGGGTAGCAGCCTAAGTAGGGAGGCCCAGACTTCCCTCTCCCCAGCCACTTGGAGCAGCTCCTCTGGGGGAATCCCAAGGCGTTCCCAGGCCAGCCGAGAAACATAGTCCCTCCAGCGTATCCTGGGTCTTCCTCTGGGTCTCCTCCCGGTGGGACATGCCCGGAACACCTCACCAGGGAGGCGTCCAGGAGGCATCCTAACCAGATGCCCGAGCCACCTCAACTGGCTCCTCTCGATGTGGAGAAGCAGCGGCTCTACTCCGAGTCCCTCCCGGATGACTGAGCTTCTCACCCTATCTCTAAGGGAGAGTCCAGCCACCCTGCGGAGAAAACTCATTTCAGCCGCTTGTATCCGAGATCTTGTTCTTTCGGTCATAACCCAAAGCTCATGACCATAGATGAGGATGGGAATAAGCATAAGTAATACACCTGATGATTATATTCACGCGCTCTGGTTCTGTCCACCCGTTCAGAGGTTTTGGGTACAGGTATGTGAAGACTTGTCTAAATCCGCTCATTCTCAATCAGTTCATCTGGACAGTTTCTTTTTAGCAGAAACGTTTCACCCTCACTCCAGAGGGCTTCCTCAGTCAGAGTAGTCCAAAGCACACTGAAGTTAACCCACCAAGTAAGCAACTTATGTGGACCAACCAGTTTGCTGTAGCCAAGATGGTTTCTGGGGGCGTGTCCCTCGTCGACTCCTCCCAGGCAGGCAGACATGTCCAAAGTGGTTCAAGACAAGAAAGTTAATTCTCAATAGTCCAGGTATCAAATCCGCTCATTCTCAATCAGTTCATCTGGACAGTTTCTTTTTAGCAGAAACGTTTCACCCTCACTCCAGAGGGCTTCCTCAGTCAGAGTAGTCCAAAGCACACTGAAGTTAACCCACCAAGTAAGCAACTTATGTGGACCAACCAGTTTGCTGTAGCCAAGATGGTTTCTGGGGGCGTGTCCCTCGTCGACTCCTCCCAGGCAGGCAGACATGTCCAAAGTGGTTCAAGACAAGAAAGTTAATTCTCAATAGTCCAGGTATCAAATCCGCTCATTCTCAATCAGTTCATCTGGACAGTTTCTTTTTAGCAGAAACGTTTCACCCTCACTCCAGAGGGCTTCCTCAGTCAGAGTAGTCCAAAGCACACTGAAGTTAACCCACCAAGTAAGCAACTTATGTGGACCAACCAGTTTGCTGTAGCCAAGATGGTTTCTGGGGGCGTGTCCCTCGTCGACTCCTCCCAGGCAGGCAGACATGTCCAAAGTGGTTCAAGACAAGAAAGTTAATTCTCAATAGTCCAGGTATCAAATCCGCTCATTCTCAATCAGTTCATCTGGACAGTTTCTTTTTAGCAGAAACGTTTCACCCTCACTCCAGAGGGCTTCCTCAGTCAGAGTGTCTAAATGTTTGAAATTTAATATCCCACTCTCTCCATCTGTTTGCTTATTGGGTATCTTTGAAGATGTTATACTAGAAAAAAATACATCCTATATGCTTTTCACTGCCTTATGCATCGCAAAGAAAACCATACTCGTAAATTGGAAAAATAAAAATAATCTTAGCATTAATCAGTATAAAAATCTTCTGTTAGATCATATTAGTCTTGAAACAGCATCTGCCGACACATTGGATCAATCTATTTGGCACTCTTTGATCGGTTCCGTTACGTAGTGAGGGTGGGGGTCTGGGATGTGGCCTTGTGGGGCATTGGGGCTGGAGGGGGGGAGGTTGGGGTTTGGGGCGCCGGGGGGTTGGGGCTGCTTGGGCGGGGAGGACCCTGTCTTCGACCTGGGGAGGACCGGGGGGGTTCTGGGGGATATCTGCTAGGGGCGGCATGCGGGCCCTCGGGTGGTCGGTGGCGGCAGTCATGGGTCGCCGGTCGGTGACCCGGCTGTGCTGGGGTGGTTTCGGGGCGGGTGCCGGGGGCTTGGGACTCTGGGGACGTGTCGTCCCCGGGCTTGGGCCTGGTGGGGATCGGGGATCGTGGGCTCTGGTGGGCGGGTCGCCGGGCATGGGCTGACTGGCGCTCTGGTGCCCGGCTCTGGCCGGGGGCCCTCGGCTCGCTGGTGGGTTGGGGGTTCATATGCTGGGGGGTGGGTGTCTGGGGGCGTGACTGGTGGCCAATGGGAGGGGGCGGGCAAACCCAGCCTGGGTGTCTAATGTGTTATGTGTTCTGAAAGTTGTTAATATGAAGGGTGGGTGTAGTATTTCTTCTGGGGTGGGGATTGAGTGGATGTCCTTGATGATGGTCTTGGACTATGCTTGGCCGGTGTGCGGGCCCTGGTTGGGGCCTGTTCTTGGTGCTTCCTGGCTCTGTCGGCGGTTGGGCGGGCGCTCTTGGCCGTGTCGTCCATGTGGGATTTTGTGTCCTCTTGGACGGCGGGCTGACTGCGGTTCGCAGGGGTCACGGCGGCCCTGGTGGGTGTGGGCTGTTGGTTCTGCTGTTGGCGGCCCTCGGGGCCTTGTCCCTCTCTGGTCTTGGCTCAATGGCCTGGCGGTCGGAGAGGTGTTTCTTTTTCCTCGCTCCTTGGGTGGACCTTGGCGAGCTGGGGGGGTACGCAGGGTCAGCGGGGGAGCTGACTCGCTGTGGGAGCACTGTTCCTGCAGATATTTTTCTCCCCATCCCTCAACACGCACCTCCGCCCTCTTCATCTTAAATTAATACATGTAGGGAATTTGAGTCTCGGGTGTGCTGCAATGGTTCTACATCTCTGTTGTTCAGAACACCTGGGACTCAATTTTATATACACTTTAGACATTCATTCATAAACTTCTTCATAAAAGTCACATATAGGGAATGGATTGAGCACTATGGCTATGGGTGGCGGGATGACACCAATCTCACCCCCATGCCTATGCTCACTCAACATTATGCATTTAGACAATTAGGGCTTGGGTTAGAGTTGGAGTGGAGGGGAAACTGGTACAATGCCAGCCTTTGCTCCTTCTCTTTCCTTTTTAAGTACACTTTAGAACAACACTCACCAACAGTACATTTGGGGACGGGGGTGTGTGTGTCGGGGTCTTGATTTGTTAATTTCAATTTTATTTATTTATGTATTTATTTATATATATATATATTATTTATTTATTT
Organism: Garcialebias charrua; assembly: GCA_038048925.1. Classification (NCBI taxonomy): domain Eukaryota; kingdom Metazoa; phylum Chordata; class Actinopteri; order Cyprinodontiformes; family Rivulidae; genus Garcialebias; species Garcialebias charrua. The sequence goes on along the minus strand of JBBPBX010023331.1, from coordinate 28,256 downwards.
TTCTCTTACCCCCCTGGTTGCCTGGCGGACATTCTGGGGGTGGGCCGTCAGGGGTTGTGCTGGGGTGTGGGGGGGTTCGGGGCCTGCGGGTTTGCCGTGGGCGGGACTGGCAGTGCGCTCCCCCTGGGGCTGCTTGGGCTCGAGTGTCCTGCCCTGTCCTGTCGGCGGGGCGCGGGGTGGGCCGGATCTTGGATGTCTGCTACTCTCCACCCCAGAATGAATGGGCCTACCTCCTGGGTTTGGATGTGGGCTGCCCCATGTAGGGAGCAGGCACATGTCTTGGACCTGGGGGGTATAGAGTGTGCTTCGGGATTATGACTGGAGCGTGTCGTTATTGTTTGTCTTTCTATGACTGAGGGTGAGGATGAGGGTGGGTCTGAATGAGTGTGTCTGTGTATGAATGTTTAAGTGTCAGGCTGGGACTTGGACTGCCCCCTCTCTGATACTTCTGAGGCTACCTAGTGTCGCGCTCCTGCCACGTGGCCCCCTGGTGGGTGTTCCTCTGCCTGCGGGCGTGCTTGGGACCCTCACTATCTGGGGCTGGGCGCTTGGGCGTTGGTCGGCTCGGCCTGGTGGCTGCCTGGTGGGGCTCGGGTCCTCTGGTCCTGTCGGGTCTGGGCCTGAGGGGTGGGCGTCCCCGGTGCCCGAGCATCGGTGTCCGGCCCTGGGGCTACATCGGTGCAGCGGGCTCTGGCGGGGGCCTGTGTATTTGTCGCTGTTGACCCCGGGGGGTCATTGTGTGTGGTCCCTGGTGGGGTTCGTCCGGTTCTTCCCCTTGGTCGGATCTGGGGAGTGGACGAGTGGCTCGTCCTGTTCGGGTGGTCCTGGGGACTCTGGGCTCGGGGTCCTTCCTGGGGTCTTGGGCTTTGATCGCCCTTTCGTCTGTCTCGGGCTTTGGGGGGACGGATCTCTGATGCTTCACAATCGCTACTAAATGTTCTATTGGAGGAACCTTATTCACTTATGCATGCTCACAACCACACACAAATGGATGCAGGGATGTATATGTAGATATATGTAGATGGGTATATAAATGAATATAAATATATATGTATGTATACTGTATATATATTTGTAGGTATGGGTATGTTTATATATAGAAATCTAATGCAAGGTCATGAATATTATCAGTCTTTATGCTTGTATGTTTCGTTGCTGTGTTCTGTCATGTGCTTTGCAGGATTGTGGACGGAGGTTTGGTGTGTTTGCCTTGTGCTCTTTTTGTGGATAATTGTTGTTTTGTTGTCTCACTTTCTCTTTTCTTTCTTTCTCTCTATTAAAAAAAAAATACATATTGGAGTGAGAGGATGGCTATAAGGTGTGAAGGGAGGCCATCTATAAATGGAAAAAAAAAAAAGAAAACAACACGGGGAAGTGTTTGGAACTGAAAACAGATCAGAATGGATATATTAACTCAAGCAGGAACATGGCGTGTGCACCCACGATGAACGGCGTCAGTTTTAAGCTGCAAGAAAGAGTAAGTTAAACGAATGTGTACGTGTGTGTGCGGACGTGCTCGCCCGCTGATACGGACTCATAATTAAGTCCCGGCTTGTGACGGCTCCTCCATCACAGAGCACTTACAGCAAGTTGTGAATGTATGGCAAGCCCTTTTAACATAAAATCGTGTAGTCTGACTATCCGTAATAACATTCTAGATATCTAAAAATGAGTTTTGACTAGTCACAGTTACATTTTGACTAGTCAGAATGTTAATTTAAGATATCTGTATTTACATTCTGACGTCAGAATAGCAATTCAAGATATCTTAAAATGAAATTTGTCTAGTCAAAATATAATTAAAGATATCTGAAATGACATCACCGGATTCATCATTTAATGGTAAATGGAGCTTACTTATATATCGCTTTCCAGCCCACTATGAGGGACCCCAAAGTGCTTCACAGTACCAGCCATCCACCCATTCACATACACATTCATACACCGGTAGCGGTAGACTGCCATGTAAGGCGCCAGCCATTCCTACCAGGAGCAACTTGGGGTTAAGTGTCTTGCCCAGGGACACAAAGAGGCATGCAGTGACCAGGCATCGAACACGGGACCTTCCGGTCCTGAGCCGGCTGCCCTGCCTCTACACCATCTCGGCCCCTGTTAAAGTGTCAAACATCCGCAATTACATATCAAGATATCTCAAACGTAATTATGACTAGTCATAATGACATTTTTAGATATCTTGAATTAAGAAATTACGCGTAGGACCCGCGGCTGCCACTTAGCTGTTCAAACAGCTGCCTGCAGAATTTCCGGTGGCTACAGTGGCGTTGGTGAGGGAAATGGCTTTGTTTCAGCGGTTGTTTTTGTTCAGTTCCTGGTTGTTCTTGTGGGGCAAGAAAACAAACTTGTCTGCCCTACCATGCACTACAGCCTGCTCAAGTCACTGTAATTAGGCAGTGTCTTACCTAAGAGAAGATTGGCTGTGCGAGTCCAGAGGACCTGACGTAAAGGTCCACTGACATCATCTTACAAATTTGCATGAAATGATAGAAGATATATATATTTTATCATTCAACAATGTTCGTTTTTGCAAACAAAATGATAAATTAATGAAAATTCCTTCCAAACTGAGTCTGACATGAAAAACAGCTTTTCTCTCTGAAAAATCCGACTACAAGCGAATGCAACATTTGTAACATAGGGAGCAGGACCGTCAGTCTGCGTCTGCCATTAACGCATATTCATTCTCAGCCAGATAACCTTTTTTTTTGTAAAACTTAAAAAATGCTGGTTCGGTGTGTCGCATTTGGGTGTTCTAATATCATAAGTGAACAAGTGAGCCTTTTCACTTTCCCAAAAGATGTAAGACCTTCGTCAAAAATGGAATAAATAAAGCTGCCCCCCCTCGGACTGAGCTCCCTGTTTCCTGAACAGGTAAGAGATACGGTGGCTAAAGCAATGGGCGAGACTGCGGTGCGGAAGGCCGCAGGCCCAACAGAACTACTCGCTCCTGAACCGGAGCTCGAGAACACAGACCTGGAATGCAACGGTCAGGTCGGGGGAGGAAATGGTTTGGACACGTCTGTCCCGGTCGGGGACTCGTCACCCGAGGTATCCGACCGAGACACCGAGTATGGTTATGAGGAGGAAAGTGTAGACTCCTCCCAAAACCTGGCGCCAGTACTGCCGGATTTGGATGCATCGGTCCCTGCTCTGTTCGACTTGTGTTGCAAGGCCGCGGACGCACTGCAGGTCGCGTGGCCAGACCCCACGCCTCGCCAACAGGTTACGAGGCTGGCGGGGAATTATTTCTATGCGCGACAGCAGCCGACAACGAGGTAAAGAATGCCCAGTTTTTCGGATTTCCTGATGGAGCTCACACGCTCCTGGGCCGAGCCCGGAGCTCCCATGATGTTACGCTCTCTTGGTTCCTGAATGTCGCCGGGATGGAGGCAGCAGGACTCGCTAGCGCCCCGCAGATTGAGGAGACCCTGGCGTCTCATCTGGTCCCCGCAACAACGGGCTTGAAACCAGCATTGCCCAGCAAGGCCTGCCGCGCTTCGGAGAAACAACTCGATAAGTGTTACCGCGTTCAGGGCCTCGCGGCGCGCTATGAACCCTTCGACCATGATACAGGTGTACCTGGCAGAGAAGCTGCAGGAGCTCCAGGTAACAACTAATGAACAGGTCGCAGAAGAGGCCCTGGGGGAGGCCTGCAGGACCTCTGACTTCGTGCTCTGCATGATGGGGACAATGGCCATCACATAGGGCAAGTCTATGGCGGAAATGGTCGTAGCCCAGCGCCTCCTGTGGATGACCCTGACGGACCTTCCGGAAGGCCAGAAGTCCCTCTTTCTACAACACCCGATCGAGCTTACGGGACTATTCGGGGGAGCTCTGGAACGCATCCAGTTCAGGCTAGAGCAAAGGCATAAACAGGCAGAAGCTCTCTGTGAGGGGTTGCCAAGAAAGGGTTTTGCCCCCTCCCCCCTCCCGGGGATGCCACACGTCGTCCCCCGCAGAAGAGACCGGCCTGCGACAGGGAACCTTTTCATCGCCAGGCGGCCCGGCCGAGAACCTCTTCGGTAAACCCAGGTGGGAAGCAGATCCGGGCCTAATGAAACGGGTTGAAATCATATTTTTACAGGTTTACCCGCCCAAGTGGTACAGGAACCGAATTTTCTAATCCCAGACTTTATTTGTAAAACGTTACGAGGAGCTGGTGACATGTGTGTGTGCACAAAACATGACTCATCTACTGTGTATGAAATAAATAAAAAAAATTGTTCATCCGTACACAAAAATAAAAGTACCAAAGCACAGTCTACACTGGTTCTTGACTCAAGCCCCTACTTTGTGAAACACAAACTGCTAGGTCAGGCTATGAACCGCAGTAGGACGCACAAGTTCTGCCTGAGGCAGTCAGACCTCTCAGCGTCCTCTGTCGGATGGACCAGCTCGCTCTGGAGCACGCGAGAGGGGTCAAAGCCCCCCCCCTCCCGTGCACACACAAAACAAACAACATGTAGACATGCCTTCCAGGCTCACAGCGCACGTGCAGGCCTGGAGGGCGTCTGCCAAACGCATGGATCATGACGACTGTACGTCACGGGCTCAAGCTGCAGTTCCTCAAAGGTCAGCCCCCCTTCACGGAGGTGCTGCAGTCAAACATCAACCCAGCACGCGCACATGTGCTAAGGGAGGAAGTATCAACGATACTGCAGAAAGGAGTAATGAGTATTGTCCCAACACATAAAAGGCGCTCCGGCCACTACAGCAAGTACTTCCTGGTGCCCAAGAGAGACTAGTCCCTGAGGCCGATCCTCGATCTCAGGACGTTGAACAGGAGAATAAAAACATTCAAGTTCAAGATGCTCACATTGAGGCAGGTCCTCCAGTCTGTGAGACCAGGAGACTATGCATGCACCATGGATTTAAAAGACGCTTATTTCCACGTGAGTGTATGGAGGAGGCACAGAAAATACCTCCGTTTTGCATTCGAAGGGAAAGCGTACAAATTCAAGGCTTTACCTTTCGGTTTAAAGACTGCTCCGTGCACATTTACAAAATGTCTGGACATAGCACTGGCCCCTCTCAGGAGTCAAGGGGTCAGAATTATGAATTACCTGGATGACCTCCTGATTCTGGCTGGGAGCAAAATGCAAGCTCAGTCGCACTCCCGTAAGGTGATCTCTCATCTGGAGGCTCTCGGTTTTGTCATAAACCCTGCAAAAGAGCGACCTGACTCCGTCACGGATTACCGTATTTCTGAGAGTACAGGTCGACACCACCCGGTACAGAGCATGGCTCTCAGAGGAACGCATTTCCTCAATATGCCATTGCCTGGCAAGGTTTAGACTGGGTCAGCAGGTTCCCCTAAAAACATGCCAACGCCTCTTGGCGGCGGCCATACCCTGTGTACCACGTGTACTGTTGAAAATGTGGGCCTTCATAATATGGCTAAATCAACAGACACACCCTGATACATGCTCAATAATCCATGTAGAAAAATCTAAAAAAGCTAAGTCTGGTCCTTTGGACATACAAAAAAACAAAACAAAACAAAACAAAGCAAAAAAAATGTACAAACGTTTCGTCTTTCGTCCGAAAGACTTCCTCAGTCTGAGGTGCTATGTTCAGCTCAGTCTTACAAATAGCACCCTCTCACAGTGTTACACAACCAGTTGGCTGATGATAGCCGAAACCAGCTGCTCACATGATCAAGGAGGACCATCAACATACAAACCCTGCCCCTTTTAGGCGAACAGGGAAAATCCGGATCGGTTCAGAATGCCTGAAGGCCTTAGAACCATGGAGGGACCCGTCCGTGTTCATGGAAGGGGTCCCGTTGGGACGGGTGTCATCTTGTGTAGTTATCACGACAGACGCATCAAAGACAGGATGGGGGGCAGTCTGCAGGAATCAGAATGACCAAGGCCTTTGGAAACAGCAGGAAGCGAGATTACATATCAACTTCCTGGAATTATGGGCCGTATTCCTGTCAGTGAAATACTTTTTTGGAAAAGGTCTGATTGCAGGGCAGCATGTCCTTGTGAAATCGGATAACAGGACCACAGTGTCCTTCACCAACAGAGAAGGAGGGACAAGATCCCTAGCCTTCCTCGGTCTGACTCAAAAACTGCTCACGTGATGTGCCCCACAAATATTGTCACTTAGGGCGACTCATATCCCGGGCGAACTAAACTACGGAGCGGATGCCCTCTCAAGAGGACCTCTCTTGGCATCAGAATTGAAGTTGAACCCACGGGTTGTGGATCAGATTTGGTTACGGTACAGAAGAGCCTCTGTAGACCTGTTTGCATGCAGGACCAGCTCACAATGTGACCTCTACTTCTCTCTAAAGGAGATGGATGCAATGCTGGGGACGGATGCCTTTGCCTATGACTGGCCAGCAGGGATGTTGTATTACGCTTTTCCACCTGTCCCTCTGATTCAGGTGACGCTGGAACGTGTACGCAAGGGAGCACTCTCCCTGATACTGATAGGCCCCAGGTGGCCACAGAAACCGTGGTTCCCGAAGCTGATTTCAATGCTGTCAGGAACGCCATGGCAGCCGCCCTCTCACAGGGACTTGCTGACCCAGGCACATGAGTAGCTTCTCCACCCACGTCCGGAACTCTGGCAGCTTTCAGCCTGGCCACTGAAGGGAACAGGCTGAAGGCCTCAGGCCTGACAGGTTTCTTCTAAAAGTTCCTTGGCCAGCCCTAAGAAATCATCAGCTCAACTAAAAAAAAAAGAAAAAAAAGGAGGACCTTTTAAGCTTATCTGTGTACCCATGGTGTACAAAAGATTTGCCCCTGGGAGGTCAAAGGTCACCCTGTGTATAAAACTAGGTTTATACCTAAGTGGTGCCATCCGGAATGTCAGAAGCCTGAGGGGCTTTGGTCTTTTTCTTCCCACATTATCTGAGGAAGTAGAAGACGGTGAGCAACGTACCAGCTGCGCACGTCTGTGCTGCTGATAGCTGAGTGCTCCGCAAATATGTCCAGCAGAAACACTGAGTGAATGTTTCTGTATGTGACGTTCTTTCTCGGGCTGTGCCCTCTAAATGCACTGTAGAGAGCAGCCGAGAGATGCCGAATATGTAAAGGCAGAAGTTCTCACAAGCATGCATTTTACTGAACATTTCAAGGGCGTGAATTAATTACGTTCCCATTGCAATAGTGTTGCACCGAGAGACCTGACTGATAAGGGAACTGAAAGTTATGCACCATAAGTCATGTTCCCTGAAGGAAAGGAACGAGGTGCAACACAGCTGGCCCTTTTCAATGCTGAAGCTCGGTGAAGTGCACTTGGAGAAAGTAGGATGGGCGTCCGCGTCTTAAGTACCCAGAGGGCGGGGTCTCTGGGGTGACGCTGACGCCCCTGCCGTAAAGGCGTGAATGTATTCCTTCAGGTAATCACGCGGGGGGTGCAATTCCCATAGCAATAGTGTTGCATCTCGTTCCCTTCCTTCAGGGAACATGAGTTATGGTGCATAACTTTCAGTTTCTGCTCATCTAACTTCCTGCTTCCAAAACTAAAGACAAATAGCTCAAATCTTAACTTAGATTGATAATTTTCTTGTTTTATTTCTTGTTCGCATGAATATTTATATGGGGCGTTCTAAAGACGTTCTCCTTCCTAGGTCACAAATGTTGCATTCGCTTGTAGTCGGAATTTTCAGAGAGAAAAGCGGTTTTTAATTTTAGACTCAGTTTGGAAGAAATTTTCATTAATTTATCATTTTGTTTGCAAAATTGAACATAGTGGAATGATAATATATATATATATTCTATCATTTCATGCAAATTTGCAAGATGATGTCAGTGGACCTTTAACTTTTTTAGATTTTTCTACCTGGGTTATTGAGTATGCATCAGGAAAACATATTTATTTTTGTTTACTTAATTTCATATTCATTTTCCAGGTTGAAGGCAGCAGTCCAGTCTTGTGTAGGTTCTGTTCCACTCGTGTCTCGTGCATCACAGCTTCTGGGTAAATTTCTGCTCTTGTGTTACCTTGAACCATCATTATATCTTTTAGTTGACTGACCACTAGAAAGCCTCAGCCTTAATAATAATAATAATAATAATAATAATAATAATAATAATTAATTCAATTTATAACGCACTTTTCATTACTGAAAATCTCAAAATGCTACACATATATTGAATGCTACACACATTCATAAACCGGTGGCGGCAGACTACCATGCAAGGTGCTTTCCAGTCCTACCGGGAGCAACTCAGCCTTGGCTGAATATTTAAGAATCATTATTGCCTCCATTACAATTGGCTTTTAACTTGGTGTTAATAAAATTTATATTGTATCTTGGAACACAGTGTCCTGTTTAGGGATTGGGCTGATCCGAACCAGTATCGGTATCCGATAACAGTATAAGGCAAGTATCGGATATCGGTACCAGCCTGCCAAAATTTCCGATATTTTCTAGATGTCAGAGAGCAGTATGTTGCACCATGCTCAGTGACTTCTGTTTTAACATTGTGTGAGGTAAACCCAAAGAAGACACTCTTAAGCCTCACTACAGTAATTCACAAACTAATGGCAAAAACGAGGCAGGTCTCTACCACAGACGTCCTTCTGACTCATGGTGCCCAGAACACTAGTCTAAAATACTGCTAAGCATTACGGGAAATCAACACAGTCCCCATTTTTTAGTTTTATTTTTGATTCTGGCACTATATGAGTTAAGGGATACAGATTTAAACTATAGTCGAACAGTAATATACCGCTAAGCATTCTGGGAAATCCCGTTTTTTAGTTTAGTTTTTGACTGTAGCACTGAGTTGTAAAATTCTAGTTGGTTTTGATCAACATATACAGATTTAAACTATGCATTGAATTTATAAATGTAAATTCAATGTACAATATTGTTTAAATCTGTATCTGTTGATCAAATTCAACAAGAATTACAACTCAGTGCCACAGTCAAAAACGAAACTAAAAAACGGTATTTCCCAGAATGCTTAGCAGTATTTTAGTTTTCAAAACCATAGATATCATATATAGAAAACTAGATACCCCATGGACTGCTCTCGCCTATTGGAGCCGACGAGATTTCAGGCGGCCATCTTGAAGACGTCCACCGCTCCACTCAGCCTTATATATTTGGCTGGCATAATAAAGTATCAGCGCATTTAATCAATCATAACACGCTGAATAGTAATCCTATTGTCACATATTTAAATTTTAGGCATACAGCTATTAAAACTGCATGTATAGGAACGTATAGTTTAGCATATTTAAATAGATTTGGTGGAATACAATGCTTTAATATATACACATATATATAAACACACATATTAGATATACAGTATATATATGTATATATATTTAAAACCCATTTGAAAACTCATCTATACTCATTGGCCTTCAACCCAACTGAGACTTGATTTTACTTCATTTTTATTGATTCTACCTGTTTAACTTGTCATTTTATTGTATTTTAAATTATTGAATTTTTAGCTCACTGTGTGTTAGTCTTGTGGGTCAGTTTTTATGCTTTTTTTTAATCTTGTTTGTAGCTAGTGTCCACCACTTTGTTTCAGCTGTGGCTGTGTTAAAGCGCTTTATAAATAAAACTGATGATGATGATGATGATGATGATGATGATATCTCACCATCCGTTAAGACTAACATTATGTACATTTATGAATGCTAATGAACTTATAATAATGCACCTACTTTTTGAAGGTGAACTGGGAAGCTGAAAATTGATGGTATCACATCAGCTCAGTCTGACAATCTGACAGTTTTGTCAAAATCCTCCTTTTTGAAATGCTCACTGCATAGAACAGAAGAGTCACTTGCAGTGAATCCATCCCTCCTCAAAGCTATTTCCCACCTCTTCCTCTCCTCTTTATCTTTTGGAAACATTTCAAACAAAAACGTGATATCTGGGAGTGTACACAAAAACATTGTCTGAATGAGGTCCATGTTATTTTATTCATATACTGTGATTTAGTGATGTGGTGTATTTACCCCCATGGTTTTCTGGAGTTGGTACAGTCCAAGTTCAGTGAGATGCGCAAGCACTCACGCTCTTTTTGGCCTCTCTCGGTTTCCTTACTTTAATAAAGAAATACGTAAAAATGGTCCGAGCCTCCTCTGCTCTTTAAGACATAACAACTGGCGACGAGGATATATTTTTCCTTCTTCTTTTTGGGGAGAGACGACGTCAAGTGTCAGTACTAGTGAGTACAATGGCTCAAGTTGGCAAAATAGATGACTTCAGACCAGAGGCTGAGCCGTGGACAGCTTATATCGAGCGGCTAGAGCAGTACCTGGAAGCTAACGACATTGACGAAGAAAAGCACGTGGCGGTGTTGCTAAGTGTAATGGGTGCTCAAGCATACGGACTTTTACGAAACTTGGTACAGCCTGAAAAACCAAAAGACAAGACTTTTGGCGAAATTGTGAACATTTTGAAAGAACACTATGAACCCAAGCCCTTATTAGTTGCTGAACGTTTCCGTTTTAATAGATGCAACCAGAAGGCGAGTCAGACTGTCGCCCAGTATGTCGCAGAGCTCAAACAACAAGCAGCTAACTGTGATTTTGGTGCGTCGCTGGATTCTGCACTGAGGGATCGGTTCGTAAGTGGAATAAAAAACGAAGCGTGCCAGAGGAGGTTACTTTCAGAGGACCGGCTGACCTTTGCAAAAGCTTTGGAAATTGCACTCAACATGGAGACTGCAGACAGAGACACTCGAGAGCTGAGAGGCGCTGGAGGTGAATGGGCTAGTGAGGCAAACATTCACAAGGTGAGGCCAATAAAAACAAATATGTGCTACAGATGCAAAGGAAAAAATCACAATGCAAATGAATGTCATTTCAAAGAGACTAAATGCCATAATTGTGGAAAGATTGGACACATAAAGAAAGCATGTCGGGCTAAAGTACAAAAGAGTCATGAAAAAACTGTGCCAAACAGGAGCAGCAGAGAGACAAAGTATGTGACAGCTGAGGCAGACCCCGAAGAGGAGTTAGCCATTTTGACTGTTAATACTGAGGATGAGGAACGATATAAAGCAACATTTGCAATTGACAATGTTGATTTAGAAATGGAAATTGACACAGGAGCGGCAAAGAGTGTCATTTCACATCCTACATACTTAAAGAAGTTCTCTCACCTGCCCTTGCAGCCAGCTAAAGTGAAACTCAAAGCTTACAATGGTGGGTGTATTGGTGTTTTGGGACAGTTTGTAGCAAAAGTGGAGTATGAAGGCCAAGTCATAGATTTGCCACTGTTGGTTGTTAAAGGACATGGTGCTTCACTATGTGGAAGGAACTGGTTGACAAAACTCCGGCTTAACTGGCAGCAGATTAAGTACATGGGCGAGTTACAACACACATCGCTCGATGCGCTTTTGGATGTTTACAGTGATGTATTCAAAGACGAGTTGGGCACATTGAAAGACATTAAAGCTACCATCGTGGTCAAACCTGAGGTGCCGCCTAAATTTTGTAAACACAGGCCCCTCCCATTCGCGATGAAGGAAAGGGTGGAAAAAGAACTTGAAAGACTGGAACAATGTAACATCATTACACCTGTGAGACACAGCGAGTGGGCAGCACCGATAGTGCCGGTGCTAAAGAGGGATGCTTCCATCCGCTTATGTGGGGATTACAAAGTGTCGGTGAACCAAGCCCTTGAAGCCGACACATACCCTCTTCCACGTTTGGAGGAACTTCTGGCGACACTCAGTGGGGGAAAGTACTTCTCGAAGATAGATCTGGCAGCAGCCTATCAGCAAGTGCTGTTGGAGGAGGATTCTAAGAAGTACACAACTATCAATACTCATAAAGGACTGTTTGTTTACAACAGGCTTCCTTTTGGAGTCAGCTCAGCTCCATCTATTTTTCAACGCATTATGGAAAACATAATGAAGGGGTTACCAGTGGTGGTCTACCTGGATGACTTGCTCATCACTGGTCGCTCAAAAGCAGAACATCTTTGCAACCTGGAAAAGGTTCTGCGACGCCTTCAGGAAAATGGCCTGCGAGTGAAGCGTTCAAAGTGTGAATTTAACAAGCCACAAATTGAATATCTGGGACACGTCCTGGATGAACATGGAGTCCACCCTTCAGAAGAAAAGGTGAGGGCGATACAAGATGCTCCCGCCCCTACAAATGTGAAGGAACTTCAAGCATTCCTGGGACTTTTTAACTACTATGGAAGATTTGTGCCAATGCAAAGCACGGCCCTAGCTCCACTTTATAAGTTACTGAAAGACAGTGTGACGTGGAGATGGACTGAACCAGAGCAGACAGCGTTCAACAGGTGCAAAGGTCTGCTGACGAGTGATCGAGTCCTGGCACACTATGACTCCAACTTGCCACTCACTTTGGCATGTGATGCTTCTGCATATGGCATCGGTGCAGTCATACAACACACAATGCCAAGCGGGGAGGAGAGACCGATTGCATACGCCTCCCGAACGCTGTCCCCAGCAGAAAAAAAGTACTCTCAAATAGAGAAAGAAGCTCTGGGACTGATTTATGGAGTAAAAAAGTTTCATCAGTACTTATGGGGGAGGCATTTCATTTTAGCAACAGACCATCGCCCCCTGGTGACGCTCTTTGGTGAGCACAAGAACCTACCTACCTTGGCTGCAGCACGCATTCAAAGGTGGGCTATCATATTGTCAGCATATGATTACCACATTGTTTTCAAGAAATCAGCTGAACACAACAATGCAGATGGGCTCTCTCGTTGCCCCCTGCCAGAAACAAGCGACACTGGAACAGCATCAAGCTCAGCAGCAGTACATTCACTGCTAACTGAACATTTGGAAGGAGCTCCACTGAATGCGACCCAGGTCGCCCGGGCCACACGTACAGACATGGACTTGTCAAGGGTCTACCAGTATGTCATGGAAGGTTGGCCTACTATCATAGATGAGAGTTTAAAGGCTTATCACAACAAAAGAAATGAGCTTTCAACTGAGATGGGTTGTGTTTTATGGGGAACCAGAGTGATTATTCCCTCAAAAATGAGAAAGGCTGTGTTAAATGAGATCCACTCTGGTCATCAAGGAATGGTAAAATCCAAGGCTTTAGCTCGCAAATATGTCTGGTGGCCGAATCTGGATCATGACCTGGAACAGGTCTGCAAAACATGTGACACATGTCAGCTGGAACAGAAGATGCCGCAGCAGGTTCCACTGCATCCCTGGGAGTTTCCGGGTGAATCCTGGAAAAGACTACATATAGACTTTGCTGGACCTTTCCTCGGTAACATGTTCATGATCGTGGTCGACTCATATTCAAAGTGGTTGGAGGTGTTTCGTATGCCACACATTACAACACAGGCCACAGTGACAAGGCTAAAGAGACTGTTTGCTTCATATGGACTTCCTGAGCAAATAGTCACAGACAATGCTACCACTTTCACTTCTGCGGAGTTCCAAACGTTTGTGACACAAAATGGCATTTTGCACACAACAAGTGCGCCGGGACATCCTGCCACAAACGGGTTGGCTGAAAGGTATGTGCAGACATTCAAGGTGGGCATGAAAAAACTGGCACACCACCCCGGCAACGTTGATGACAAACTTTCTTCGTTTCTGCTACGGTACCGTGTGACACCAAATTGCACGACGGGTCAGTCTCCTGCAGAATTGTTCCTACACAGACACATTCGTACCAGATTGGATTTCATCAAACCAAACACCAAGGAGACAGTTCGGAGAAAACAGTATCGACAAAAAGCCCAGCATGACTTCACAGCTGTGGATCGCTCCTTCTCTGTGGATGATGCTGTGTATCTTCGCAACACAGGGGGAGGGACTCACAAGTGGATACCTGGACAGGTTGTAAGACGAACTGGTCCGGTCTCTTATGAAGTTAAAGAGCGCTACTCGGACACTGTGCACAGGCGACATGGGGATCAGCTTCGTGCAAAAGCTGTAGTTGAACCAGATACAGATGACCCTGAAACACCAGCACAAGAGCAAAGTGATGTAAAAGTTGCACCTGAACAAAGTGCTCTGGACTCTGGGATACAACTCCCTGTTCCCTCAGATTCCCAAGTGGTGGTGAGGCGTTCAACACGACCTCGGAAGACACCAAGACGATATCTTGAATAGCTTTGTGTTTATCTAGGCATGACGGTTATGCATGTTATGTTCTATTATTATTCTTGTTACATTAAGGGGTACATCTGAGTTAGATGCAAAAATAATAATAATATTGTCTGATTATTAAGTAAGTACATTTTTGGGAAATTGTTCAGTTCTACAGGGAAATGCACTTAAGTTGGAATAAGTGACCTTAGTATATTTTAGTTGATATAGATCAAGATGTTAGCTCCATTTTTAAAAGGGGATGATGTGGTGTATTTACCCCCATGGTTTTCTGGAGTTGGTACAGTCCAAGTTCAGTGAGACGCGCAAGCGCTCACGCTCTTTTTGTCCTCTCTCGGTTTCCTTACTTCAATAAAGAAATATGTAAAAATGGTCCGAGCCTCCTCTGCTCTTTAAGACATAACAAGTGAGTTCATTGAAGTTATTTTGTACTGGCTGATCTGTTATTTTGTACTGGCTGATCTGCTAAGAACTTGTTGTCTTCTTAAGCAGAAAAACATTGCACTCACTATTTTTGATCTTATTTAAAAGAACATAAAACTCCAAATTTGATTAACATTTGTTGATAATGATAATTAACCAAAGCTACTGAAATTGTGAGTAGGTCTGTTTGAAACATATTCCTGTCATCAAATATCAGCTGTCATTGCTGGCTGAACACCGGTAGCTAACATTTGTTGTCATTTTGCTGGTGGACATAAATACAGTACAGTAATATTACATTCACAAAATACTAACAATAATATGTTCATCTTACTTGTGAAAAGTTATCCCCCGGTCCCTGACATCAACAGTTCTTAGATTTAAACACAAATAATCCGAGCAGAGCTGAGGAATCTTCTGCTGTTTCTGTTCAGCAAAGTACGAAGGTGACGTCTCCAAGATGGCCGCCCTAAATCCTGCGACGGAGCAGGCTATGGGGTATCTAGTGTTATATATGATATATATGTTCAAAACTAAAATACTGCTAAGCATTATGGGAAAGACAACAAAATCCACTGCCTACTGGTTAAGGGGAGTGGCTATGTTGTCTTTCCCATCATGCTTAGCGTTTTTTTTAGTTTTTCCAACTGAACCATGAGTAAGAAGGACGTGTGTGGTGAAGACATGCCTCCTGTTTGCTGTCAAAGTTTGTGAGGTTCTTGTGGTAAGGCTCAGAGAGTCTTCATTGGATGTCTCACACCATGTTGAAATAAATATTCTCAGTTCAAAAGCTTCATTATACAGATTCGTATACCTGAATGGTATCGGATCGGAAAAGTATCGGTCGATACCCAGTTATTGAGTATTGTATCAGATCAGAAGAAGCCAGCCACTAGGGAGCACAAGCCAGTGTATCTCTTGTGCCGGTCCCAAGCCCGGGTAAATGGTGAGGGTTGTGTCAGGAATGGCATCCGACGTAAAACACTTGCCAAAACCATAATGCGAGTTCATCAAAGTGAAACCATACCGGATCGGTCGAGGCCCGGGTTAACAACGTCCGCCACCGGTGCTGTTGACAAACAGGGTGCCGGCGGAAATTGTACTACTGTTAGTCGAAGACGCCGAGGAGGAAAACGTGTCAGGAGACAGAGGGAGAGGAGGAAAGTGAAGAATGTAGGACTGAGGGTTGCAACTCTAAATGTGGGGACAATGACAGGCAAAGGTAGAGAGCTGGCTGACATGATGCAGAGAAGAAAGGTAGATGTTTTATGTGTCCAAGAGACCAAGTGGAAGGGCAGCAAGGCTCGCAGTATTGGAGCAGGGTTCAAACTGTTTTACCATGGTGTGGATAGAAAGAGAAATGGAGTAGGGGTGGTCCTGAAGGAGGAGTTGGCAAAGAATGTAGTAGAGGTGAAGAGAGTGTCAGATAGGGTGATGTGTCTAAAGGTAGAAGTAGAAGGTCTGATGCTAAACATAGTAAGTGGTTATGCTCCACAGGTTGGATGTGATGGGGAGGAGAAAGATACATTTTGGAAAGATTTGGATGAAGTGATAGAGAGTATTCCCAGGGAGGAAAGAGTGGTGATTGGAGCAGACCTGAATGGACATGTTGGTGAAGGAAACAGAGGGGATGAGGAAGTGATGGGTAGGTTTGGTGTCAAGGAAAGAAACCAGGAAGGACAGATGGTGGTGGATTTTGCCAAGAGAATGGAAATGGCTATAGTCAATACCTATTTCCAAAAGAGGGAGGAACATAGAGTGACCTATAAGAGTGGAGGAAGGAGTACACAGGTCGACTACATTCTGTGTAGAAGAGGAAACCTGAGGGAGATTGGAGACTGTAAGGTTGTAGCAGGGGAGAGCGTGGCCAGACAGCATCGGATGGTTGTGTGTAGAATGACTGTTGTTGCGAAGAAGAGAAAACGAGTAAAACCAGAGAAGAAGACCAAATGGTGGAAGCTAAAGAAGGAAGAATGTTGTGAGAAATTCAGAGACGAGCTGTTAAAGGCTCTGGGTGGTAAGAAAGAGCTTCCAAGTGACTGGGCTACTACAGCAACAGTAATTAGAGAGACAGGTAGGAAGGTACTTGGTGTGTCATCTGGACAGAGAATAGATGATAAGGAAACCTGGTGGTGGAATAGTGAAGTGCAGGACGCCATCCAAAGAAAGAGATTAGCCAAGAAGAAATATGACAGTGAGAGGACTGAAGAGAGGAGACAGGAATATAAGGAGATGGGACATAGAGCAAAGAGGGAAGTAGCTAAGGCAAAGCAGAGGGCGTACAATGAGTTATATGGGAGACTGGACACTAAAGAGGGCGAGAAGGACTTGTACCGATTGGCAAGACAGAGGGATCAGGCTGGAAAGGATGTGCAGCAGGTTAGGCTTATTAAAGATGGGAATGGGAATGTTCTAACAAGTGAGGAGAGTGTGATGGGAAGATGGAAGGATTACTTTGAGGAGCTAATGAATGAAGAGAATGAAAGAGAAAGAAGAGTGGAGGTAATAGAAACTGTGGACCAGGAAGTGGGAAAGATTAGTGAGGGTGAAGTCCGGAAAGCTCTGAAAAGAATGAAGAAGGGGAAGGCAGTAGGACCTGATGACATACCAGTGGAGGTTTGGAAATGTCTTGGAGAGATGGCAGTGAGGTTTTTGACTCAAATATTTAATGGAATATTTGAGGGTGAGAAAATGCCTGAAGAATGGAGAAGAAGTGTGCTGGTTCCCATTTTTAAGAACAAGGGTGATGTACAGAGTTGTAGCAACTACAGGGGAATTAAGTTGATGAGCCACACAATGAAGATCTGGGAGAGAGTTGTGGAAGCAAGACTTAGACAAGATGTGACTATCTGTGAGCAGCAGTATGGTTTCATGCCAAGAAAGAGCACCACAGATGCCATCTTTGCTTTGAGGATGTTGATAGAGAAGTACAGAGAGGGTCAGAAAGAACTCCATTGTGTGTTTGTGGATTTAGAAAAAGCTTATGACAGGGTACCAAGAGAAGAGGTGTGGTATTGCATGAGGAAATCTGGAGTGGCAGAAAAGTATGTTAGACTGGTACAGGACATGTATGAGGACAGCAGGACAGTGGTGAGATGTGCTGTGGGAGTGACAGATAGCTTCAAAGTGGCGGTGGGATTGCATCAAGGATCGGCTCTGAGCCCCTTCCTGTTTGCTCTGGTGATGGACCGACTAACAGATGAGGTCAGGCAGGAATCCCCATGGACTATGATGTTTGCAGATGACATTGTGATCTGTGGTGAGAACAGGGAACAAGTGGAAGAGAACTTGGAGAGGTGGAGGTATGCTCTTGAAAGAAGAGGAATGAAAGTCAGCCGTAGTAAGACAGAGTACATGTGTGTGAATGAGAGGGAGGCCAGTGGAACAGTGAGGCTACAAGGAGCAGAGGTCACAAAGGTGCAGGACTTCAAGTACTTGGGGTCCACTGTCCAGGGAAATGGGGAATGTGGTAAAGAGGTGAAAAAGAGAGTCCAGGCAGGATGGAGTGGATGGAGAAAAGTTTCAGGAGTGATTTGTGACAAAAAGGTGTCAGCAAAGGTCAAAGGAAAAGTTTACAAGACAGTGGTGAGACCAGCTATGTTGTATGGTCTGGAGACAGTGGCATTGACAAAGAGACAGGAGAAAGAACTGGAAGTGGCAGAAATGAAGATGTTGAGGTTCTCCTTAGGAGTGACAAGGATGGATAAGATCAGGAATGAGATCATCAGAGGTACAGCACATGTTGAACAACTGGGAGATAAAGTTAGGGAGGCCAGACTGAGATGGTTTGGACATGTCCAGAGGAGGGACAGTGGGTATATTGGTAGAAGGATGTTAGAAATGCAGCTGCCAGGAAAAAGACAAAGAGGGAGACCAAAGAGGAGATATATGGATGCAGTTAGAGAGGACATGGAGGTAGTTGGAGTGAGGACAGAGGATGCAGAGGACAGAGTGAGGTGGAGGAGGATGACTCGCTGTGGCGACCCCTGAAAAGGGAAAAGCCGAAAGAAGAAGAAGAAGAAGAAGGTATCAGATCAGAAGTGAGAAACGTGGATCGGTGCATTCTTACTCCTGTTTACTTGTAAACAAACCCAAGTGCCTTTTCTGTGTACAGTATAAATTATGTCCTTGGGTGAAAATCCTAAGGTGACATAACATAAAAATCTGTCAAATAAACTTAAAAATAAATAAATGTAAAGGGACAGGTGAGCAATTTGGTAGGACACAGTGGGACAGATTTGTGAGATTTAAAATTTTTACGTAACTTGCAAATACTACTAATTGATAGTGGTTGACCCTGCATTTTTTCCATTACCTACAAAAACAAACTATTCCAAACAAGTTGGGAGATAAAAAATATATTTGACACAAGTAATGTTGAGATTATGACAAATTTCACATGGCACTAATAATATCCAGGTGGGAAAGTTATTATGGTTTTATGAGAATCATAATCATCATATACTAAATGATATAACAGAAAAGAATGTGTTCCACTCTTATTTTATTTATTTATTTTACCTTTGTTCTTGGTCTGTGTCATCTTTGTAAATCTTCTGTGCAGACCAGTGCAGGAAGTTGGCAGCTGGTGCTGGAAGTAGTACGCTGTCTGGTAAAAAATAAAAATAAAAAGGTGGTTACAAAAACCAGCTGTACAACTACAGGAATAATCCAATAAATCAGCCTTTTCTTTTTCAACACCCAGTGAGATCTAAAATAGATCATAACTGTTTTTAGCACATATATAAATTAATACTTGTTATAACATATTTAGCTTTAGATTTTATAATATATTGATTCACTTAACACATCACTTATATACACAGTGCGCTACACACACACTTTATAGACACATAAACATATTTTTGGCACTGAAGGAACCTCATAAAAATATAATTTAAATTTTTTATACCAAAGCTGTCTCAAATATTCCAAATAATTTATCACATTAAATTAGGCTTTATTACGCTGTTCATATGTTGCAGCTGTAGCTAACGGCTAGCTCGCTAAGCTACATCTTTTCTTACCTTGACAGCTGTGGATATTTTCTTCATGGAAGAAATATCCTTTCAAGTTTTTGGTTTGTGAATTCGCCGCTGCGAGTTCCTCCTCACCAGCAACAGAAAATGCTGGCAAAGTAAACAAATATGTTGAAAAGAGAGACATTTCTCCTTAGTGCATTGATTCGCTAACCAGGAAATGCCTGTTTCTGTTTCCAGCTCCAAGAGTCGCTACTTCCGGGTGTCGTGAAAAAGAGTTCGGCTGTAAAAAGTCTTCTTGTTGCAAACAATAAATCATCCGTGTTTTTAATTCATGTCGAGCACTAGCTGCTGCGCTAAAATCGTGTTAAAAACACGAGCATTGTGTTGGACAGACCTGACATGGCAGACAATAATATTTCCGCCAAAATGCTGCGTAAATCTGTGACATTTTGACTTGTCAAAATAATAATTCTAGATATCTTGAACGTCATTCTGACTAGTCAAAATGTGAATTCTAGATATTTTAAAACGAAAAGCCGTCCACATGGTAAAATACTTAAGATATCTTGAATTCCTTTTGAGATATCTTAAAATTAATTTTGACTAGTCATAAGTACAGTTCTAGATATCTGAAATTGAGTTATGACGAGTCATATTAGTTATTTAAGATATCTTGAATTACATTTAGACTATATTTAGACGATAATATTTGATCAGTTATGTATAGGGCTCAAAATAATGCATTACCTTTAAATATCCAAATGCATTTTGTTAAAAGACAAAGTTGTTATAATCTTAAGGGGACAGAGATGTTTGTAAAACCACAATTCAGAACTAGTTTGAAGGGACGTTCTACCTCAATCCAGGGAATTAGATTATGGAATGGCTTGGAGAATGTAGTTAAAAATGCCAAGTCAATGTTTACATTTAAGAAAATGATCAAAACGAATGTGTTAAAAAATATATATGAAATAGCGTAATGTGTATTGTATTAGTTAGAAAATTAGAAAGAGTTAGTCATTTTGTACTGTTGGTTGAAGATTATTATTGTTTAATCTGATTGTTGGAAAAAAGGGGCAGATATAATAAGATTTATTCTTCTTTCTGCTACCTTTCATTTTTTTATATTTTGTACATTATCATTTATGGGATTGTCTTGTATTGTTTCTTTTGTAAAAAAAATGAACAAATTTAAGAAACATAAACATGAACATTTTGACTAGTCAAAACCTTATTTGTGATATCTAAAAATACATTTAAGATATATTAAATAATGACGTAATTTAAGATATCTTTAATTGTAATTATGACTAGTCAGAACTAAAATCAAGATATCTTGAAAGCAAATAATGACTAGTCAAAATTAACTTAGAGATATCTACAATTGTACTCATGACTAGTCTAAATTAATTTTAAGACATCTTAAATTGAAGCCTACATTCAACTCAATGGTAAATCTGACGTCATTTTGACTAGTCAGAATGTAATTAGAGATATCTCAAATATGAATTTTGACTAGTCAAAATGTAATTCAAGATATCTTATATAACTAATATGACTAGTCATAAATCAATTTCAGTTATCTGGAATGTAAGTGCCATGAATCCGATTTTATGTTAAAATGGCTTGCCACAGTGAGTGAGGCTTCACAGTGGAAGGAAATTGGAGTACTTGGGAAAAACCACACATGTAAGAACATGGAGAACATGTAAACTCCACACAGAATGACACCAGCCGGGAGTAACTCTTCCCATTTTCTGCTCATGATTCATGACAACAATGTTATGTTATGTTTGGTTAATTGTCATAAGCACAAGGTCAACAATGCAATTAAATGTTCAGGATGAGAAGAACCGATTCAACTTGCTAAACAAAAACAAGAAATACTATTAATAAGGGTACAAAATAAAGAACCAAAAAGTGAAAAATAAATATAATATTTACAAGGTCCAAATAAATATATAAAATAACAATGTGGTAGAATATAACATAACAATGCAAGTAGGATGAATTTGTATGAATAAGTATTTCACAGGTAGTAACATTAGCTTAAATGCACATAACATGCGTATACTGCAGACTGTGTGACAAGTAATTGCACAACACATAACACACATTCCCTTTCAGTCTGGTCTCTCGGTGCAACATACTTGCTATGGGAATTGCGCCCCCGTGCGATTACCTGAAGGAATATACTCCCGCCTTTACGGCTAGCGGCGTCACCACCGCGCCAGAGGCCCCGCTCTCTGGGTACTTAAGCGGCTTGCGCCCCTCCATCTTTCTCTTTTTTGCCCTTCACCTCGCTAAACCTGAACTACCTCTTCGCGGGACTTCTCTGTTGCTTCATCGCTCAACTTGAGGTGAGCTTGCTCCCTGCACAGAGCGCACAGAGAATTATTCCTGCGTATTGTTGGACTAGCGAAAGCTAGTTCGGCACATTTCTCTTAACCCCGAAGTATTTTCTTCTCCTCTCTCTACAGATTGCTTCAATCGACGGCGCTAACTACGCCACAAGAAAAAAGCTATTTCGCTAACTCCTAGCGAGCTAGCCAGCAAAAGCGATGCAACGGAGTAGACATTTCAAGAAAAAAGATTCTGGAAGGACTCTCCCGCCTTATCTCGGCCATGCCTCCGGAGAAAGGAAAGCGAAAGGCGAGACTTCCAAGGAAAACCAGTCGGACGGCGAGCCCAACTTCGCGCGTCTGTCCCAGTGGATGGGGTTTCTCCCTCGTAGCAACAGACACCCACGAGGCCTGTCCAGTCTGCCTGGGAATGCTTCATGCAAAAACAGCACTGGATGTGCCCGATTTTTGCCCACACTGCAGCCTCATGCTGGATGTGGTGCTGCGGTATCGGGTTGACCTCGTCGCCAAAGCCATGGGCAACTTAGCAACACCAGCGGACGTGGACACCACGGAGCCCCTCACTCCCACGCCAGAGTTAGAGAACATGGCTCTACATGACAGTAGATTATGTGCGAATGGGGCGACAGCCCTGACGTGCTAGCTCCTATGGTGGATCTAACAGTCGAGTTCAACACCCGTGGCATGATGAACAAGGACGAGATCTCGATTTCAGCCTCGGGCGTTTTTTCATTGGAGGAGGCAGACGTGGAACTGGACGATCAGGGTGAAGATCTCTCCCAGACCCCGGTACCTGTGCTCCCAGAAACCGACTTTTCCATCCCTGCTCTGTTCGACTTGTGCCACAGAGCAACGGACGCGTTGCACATCCCATGGCCCAAACCTCCGCCTCGCAAACAGGTCAGGAGGCTGGCAGGAAACTATTTTTACTCGAAGCAGCAGGCCGCCACGAGGCAAAGGATACCCGTGTTCCCGGACTTCCTCACAGAACTAACGCACCTAGACTCAACCAAGAGCCTCTATGCCCCTTCCCCTCTCACAGTTCCTCGACGTAGACGGGATGGATGAGGTGGGAATAGCTAACGTGCCTCAGATTGAGGACACACTAGCGTCTCACCTGGCTCCTAAGTCATCAGGAACAAAACCAACTCTTCCCAGCAAGGCTTGTCGAGCTTCAGCGTCTCTACTCGAGAAGTGCTACAGGGCTCAGGGACTCGCGGCACGAGCCATGAACGGGTCCGTGTTAATGCAGGTTTACCTGGCCAAAAATCTACAACGGCTCCAGGTAACAACGGACAAGCAGGCGGCTGCCGACTTGCTGGACGAAGCCCGCAAAGCAACAGACTTTGTGCTCCGTATGATGGGGACAGCTGCTGTTGCATAGGGCAAGGGAATGGCGGAAGTGGTCATCGCAATCCGCCACCTCTGGATGACTTTAACGGATCTCCCGGAGGGACAAAAGGTGCCTTTTCTCCACCACTCGATAGAGCCGACGGGATTGTTTGGTAAAGCTTTGGAGCAAATTCAGACCAAGCTGGACCAAAGACGCAGACAGGCGGAAGCTCTCCGGGTAGGCATTCCTCGGAGAAGCTTCGCCCCCCCCCCAAGGGAGTCTGCTGGAAGCAGACCTGCGCAGTCTCGGCGCCACTCGGCAACGCGTGCCCCACCGTAGAAGCGGCCAGCATACGAGAAAGAGCCCTGGCAGAGACCCCCGCCGGGCCAACCTCGCACCGAGCACGCATGGAGCAAATACAGGTTTGTTCCCCGCCAGGCAACCAAACACAGGGCCTCATCGGCGAATCGGGACACTAGATTAAAACATGCCTGATGAACCAGGTGTACGTTTCCACATTACACGATCACCCGACCACGTGGTACTGGGAATGATCCCTTCATGTCCAGACTTTACTTGTAACACGGTACAAAAAGCTGGTATATTTACAGCATGCACAAATCATGCTTTCTCTGCTGTGAGTGACATAGAATCATGTACGTCATTGCACATAAGCATGAATAAAGCTCATGAAACGGCTCCTCTCTGTTTTATTGACTCTCAATAAAAAGCCAACAACACACAAGTATCTTCAGCAAAACAGGTCCCTCTGGCCTGCAAGCCATCATAAAGGGAGGGGGCCTTTTCTCCCCTCTCCCTCATGGCCCACGGGGTATTAGTCTAATCAATAAACCCCAGCAGGGTGCCTCTGATTCATCTGCAGTAAGCAGACACAGAGGCGTCTGCAAGCACCCCCCACACCTCTCACGGAAACAGGTGAGAAGGGTCACGTGCTCAAGCTCTCGCTCAATTGTGAACGATGGGGTGGCCAATACACTAACCAGACGAACACGTGACATGTCCGCACCTCAGGGAGACAAGCTGACAGAGTCTAATGACGGGGGAGCTACATCAGATGCCCTCAGATAGCCATAAGCTTCACACTTTCACAGCTGCAACTGTGTTCAGGCTGCTGTGGATGAAAACAAATCAGAGTTGAATCAGATCTCTCTTCCTGTTTTTCGAGGGGGACTGCTCTTTATCACCAAATAATCTGAAGTCTACCAAACCAAAAGGAACACCTCCACGTTCTCACGTTGCAGTTGCCCCTTTGTCATTAATGACGAGGGACACGCAATGTCCAAGCAGTAATCAGACAGCACATGACCTCCCTCTCTGTACTGATCCAGATCTGCTTTCAAACATAATTCTCCCAACAGACCCTGGTCGGTTTACCTGGTACCGATGTTCCATTAAAGCCAAGGACCAGCAAACTGGACCACTCCAGAAAATGGATTGGAGTCAGGAGATCTGCTCGTTTACATAACTCACAGTCTCACAGCCCTAGGACCCCAAATTTGGAAGAGGAAAATAGACTTTCTGCTCCAACCCTGTCTAATAAGGATGACAGGTTACATCTGCCCTCAATTACCCCTGAGCAGGGTAACTTGGGGGCACATCGGCAAGGAGGCCTTCTTCCCAACCTGGCTGACCCCCAGGGGTTCACAGCCTCTATGTCACCAGAAGGGGTAGTACAGCCACTTAGGCCAAGAACTGCCAAAAGTCTCAGCTTGTTGGCTGAAAAGAACAAGTTGATAGTGTCAGGCTTGCCGGAAAATGTGGTAATAACCATACAAAATGCCCATGCTGGATCAACACAATCTCTATACGCACAAAAGTGGCGTATTTTTGAAGTCTGGTACTCAAAAAGAAATATTATTTCTTATGCATGCAACTTGGCTCAGCTCCTGACTTTTCTTCAGGACTTACTGGAAAAGGGTCGTTCTTATTCAACGATTAAAGATTTCCTATCAGCTATTTCAGCCTGTCAAGAAGACTGGGGACACAGGACACCTGGAGCACATCTAATCATAATAATAATAATAATAATAATAATAATAATAATAATAATAATAATAATAATAATAATAATAATAATAATGAATTCAATTTATAACGCACTTTTCATTAGTGAAAATCTCAAAGTGCTACACACATTGAATGCTACACACATTCATACACCGGTAGCGGCAGACTACCATGCAAGGTGCTTTCCAGTCCTACCGGGAGCAACTCGGGGTTAAGTGTCTTGCCCAAGGACACAACGACGCATGGTGTGAGGAACCGGGATTCGAACCGCCAACCTTCCGATCGGGGGACGACTGCCATTACCACTACGCCATGGCCGCCCCCATAATAAGATTTATGAAAGGTGTACTTCGGACTAGACCACCCAGCAGGATCCTGACCCCTGGTTGGGATCTTGGCCTGGTTTTGGGGGCTCTCTGTGACCCCCCATTCGAGCCACTGAGCGAGGTTAAGACAGATTTATTACCTTATAAAACCACTCTACTCCTGGCACCGTGCTCGGTGAAACGCGTGGGTGACCTCCATGCATTGTCTGTACATCTAATGTGTACCAGATTCGCCCCTGACGGGTCAAAGGTCACACTAAGGCCTAAACCCGCATACACTCCCAAGGTCTTGACTCTGAACCACAGGAGTCCGGACTTTGACTCTCCTCTTTTCCACCTGCTCCTGTCCTCACTCAGGAACAGGAAAGGCTGAAGGCTCTCTGCCCCGTGAGAGCTTTACGTACTTACATGCAAAGAACAGCCGAATGGAGAAAAACAAACCAACTGTTCATCTGCTTTGTAGCACCTGCTACCGGGAAGGCCCTATCAAAACAACGCCTCTCACATTGGGTGACAGGCCATTAAAAGGGCGTACAGTAGCAAAGGTCAACAGGTGCACTCTGGAGTGCACGCTCACTCCACTCGGGGCTTGGCCACTTCCTGGTCATTATTCAAGGGTGTACCAGTTGCAGACATCAAGGCTACAGTGAACAGGAGCTCATTAAACACTTTTGCAAAGCATTACAGTTTGGATGTTACTGCGGGTGACGTCACTCAGGCTGTTTTTTCTAACACACAGTAGAAAGTAGCCTTGAGATGCCTGCTGGTCAAGGCAGACGTTCACTCTAGCATGCATTTTACTGAGCATTTCAAGGGCGTGAATGGATTACGTTCCCATAGCAAGTATGTTGCACCGAGAGACCAGACTGAAAGGGAACTGAAAGTTATGCACCATAACTCATGTTCCCTGAAGGAAGGGAACGAGGTGCAACATATCTGGCCCTTTTCAATGCTGAAAGCTCGGTGAAGTGCAATTTTGGAGAAAGATGGAGGGGCGCAAGCCGCTTAAGTACCCAGAGGGCGGGGCCTCTGGCGCGGCGGTGACGCCCCTAGCCGTAAAGGCGTGAGTATATTCCTTCAGGTAATCACGCGGGGGCGCAATTCCCATAGCAAGTATGTTGCACCTCATTCCCTTCCTTCAGGGAACATGAGTTATGGTGCATAACTTTCAGTTTTTCATCCCATAACAACAATAATGAAAAAACAAATACATAATTTATTTGTGTAATACCTGTATGCTTTTTTATTCTCAACAAATGAAGCTGCCGTTTTCATATAAAAAGGAAGAATAAACATGAGGAACTCCAGGTTGTCTCTGGTCTCCATTAATGTGAAGAGGATTTAGCTGTAAGCACATTACTGCTGTGAGTGCTAAACACAACTACTAATGTGTGTGTGTGTGTGTGTGTGTGCGTGCGTGTGTGTTGGTCTATGTGGTTTAGCCAGACTATGCGCCAGACTACGTACCGACATTATCGGGACATTTGGTATTAGCCAGCCTTTGCCAATGTCCGGATAAAACACAGATTGTATCCAAATATATTAATATGTAAACATTGTTTTTTCTCATCAATATCAGAGTAACTTGTGGCTAAATGGCTGCCTGGATGAGTTGGACTGTGCTTTAACACTTAAAATTGTTTCAATAAAAAGTTATTTACATTTATAAAATTGTCGGGCGAAGCACCTCCCCGGGAATATGTATGTGGTGTGTGTCATTTTGTATGTCGGATGCACTTATTGAAACCGTGTGTGTCGCTCGCTGACACACACCGCGCCAAACTCCAACGCCCCTCCTCTGCTGCCTGTTGTGGGCGGGGCCTCAGCCAAGGCTTTAAAAGTTAAAGGCCTCGAGCTGACACGTGCAGAGACGTAATGGCTTCCTTACTGCAGGATGACGGCCTGAGGTGAGCGGAGATTTTAAAAGTTTAAACCGTGGATTTTGCAGCACGTGGACGGAGGTATTGACTGCACAGAGGTAAGAATTAATTTAAAAACATTTTTTTGCTTTGAGGACATTGAAGTAAATGTTAGCGTGTGTAACGTGACACGCTGTGTGAATGTTGTAGCAAACTTTATCAACATTTATGTAAATTAGCAACTATCTGTGCATGAGTTTTGAGTGGTTATTTAGAGTCAAACGTGATGAAGATGAGACGAAGACAAATTTAAACTCACGTAGCGTGACTTGACGTCGCCGCAGCGTGACACGCTGTGTGAATGCTTTAGCAAACTTTATCAACATTTTTATAAACTAGCAACAATATCTATGCATCACTCGTGGGTGTTTTGAGTGGTTATTTAGTAAAATGCGACGAAGACGAGACGAAGACAAATTTAAACTCACGTAGCGTGACTTGACGTCGCCGCAGCGTGACACGTGGAGAGAGCAAATAAATAGAATCAATCTACTGTATTTTTTTAGTACCAGAGTTCTCTTAAATATTCCTAATATTAAAGGTCCTGAGTTGACTCCTAATGCATCTTAGCATATATAACATTTCACCATATAAATGTACCTTAAATGTTTCAATGTTAATAAGCTAGTAACTTGCAAGAGACTTTGTTTTCATTCTCCAGATCAATACAGTGTTAAAAATAGTAAAACACCACAAGTGAAAATACTCACTTTTGGGATATGGGAAGTCACCTGCTGCATGAAGGTTAAGCTGGACATCTTGGATCTTCTTCTGTACACCACCTGTCTGTTACACAGGTGGTAGATTGGATGCCGG
>JBBPBX010023330.1:23379-40611 GCA_038048925.1 Garcialebias charrua | reverse complement strand
TTTATTGTTTAAGGAAATTCTACCATTGCTGTTCATTGTTCTTTAGTTTTAGCAGGTCGCTTTCGTAAATGAGCCCATGAGGTTCAAAAGATTTACCTGACTAAATAAAGGTTGAATGAATGAAAAGTCAAATACAGCAGAACATTTTGCTAACAATGCACT
This sequence comes from Garcialebias charrua, assembly GCA_038048925.1. Lineage (NCBI taxonomy): Eukaryota > Metazoa > Chordata > Actinopteri > Cyprinodontiformes > Rivulidae > Garcialebias > Garcialebias charrua. The sequence goes on along the minus strand of JBBPBX010023330.1, from coordinate 40,449 downwards.
GCTCCGAGTCAACAGATGCATTTAAAAACTTAAGACTTATCTCTTCAGACAGGCTTTTGATTAATTTTGTACATTGATTTTAGAGTTTGTTATGTTTTACCTTTTTGTATAGTACTTCTGTGATTTTATGATTTTATTTTTCCTTTTGTAAAGCACTTTGTGACTCTCATGTCTGTGAAATGTGTTATATAAATAAAACGTAGTAAAAACTCATTTCTTAAATATGCTGGTGAAGATGTTTTGCCAGAAAATTTGAATAAAGTAGATGCCATTTCCTGCATTCTGGTGTATTTTAACAAGTTGTTAAACAGCTATGTTTACCTACATGTAAACATGATTCACTAACTATTTTAGAGACATCTAACAAAATAAAGTCAGGTCCTGTGGACAGATTAAAAAATTGTTTAAATTATTATTGATCATGAATCAGGATATTTTAGAGACACCTCATTCAACTAGTTCATATAGACATCATCCTGTTTTTAAACTCACTCCTGTGGCTAAGATAATTAAATTAATGTGACACTTTATCACAGTGGCTTTAGGGGTGCAACTGACTTTTATTTTGTTAATTTTTATTTAGTTTTATTTGTAACACACTCCCTCGCGTTCTGTTGAACCTCCGCAGCGCGACTCGCGCTGCAGAGGTTTTTATTTTTTACAGATTTCGCTGTCGTCTCCTCCCCCTGTCTATCCTGAGGTTGTGATTGGCCAAAATGACGCGCTCCACCAAAGATGTTTGTCGAGAAGATGCCTTGCTGTGTCTTGAAATCCAGTCGGGGGAAATGATGCATTCTAATCTGCCACGGGTCTTTCAAGTGGAGAAGACGAAAATAAGTTCCGGAACGCACCTTACTCTTAAAAAAAGTCCCGGTACTCTCAGGATTAAATTTGAGAAGTGGCGGAACTGGGTTCCGGTGAGTTCCGGCCCACTTAAAGTGCGTAAAACTGCAGGTCCAGATGGAATCAGCTCCAGGCTCCTGAGGTGCTGCTCAGATCAACTGTGTTGCATCATGGGATTTATGTTCAATCTGAGCCTGAACCTGGAGAAAATACTGCAGCTGTGAAAGACCTCCTGTGTGGTACCGGTACCAAAAACTAAACATCCAAAGGACCTCAGTAGCTACAGGCCGGTGGCTCTGACCTCACATTTGATGAAGACCCTCAAGAGGCTGGTCCTCAACCATTTGCGCCACCTGGTGAGGTCTTTGTTGGATCCGTTGCAGTTTGCCTACCGGCCTGGCATCGGGGTGGACGATGCCATCATCTACCTCAGCCACCAAGCTCTGACCCACCTGGAGAATCCTGGAAGCACCGTGAGGATCATGTTCTTTGATTTCTCCAGTGCTTTCAACACCATCCAGCCAGGACTTCTGCGGGACAAGCTGGAGTCATCAGGATTGGATCACCACATGTCCCAGTGGATACTGGATTACCTCACTGGACATCCACAGTGTGTGAGCACACAGGGCTGTGTCTCTGGCAGGCTGGTCTGCAGCACGGGGGTCCCACAGGGAACTGTACTGGCACTGTTTCTCTTCACCCTCTACACTGCAGACTTCACCATCAACTCCCCACACTGCCATCTGCAGAAGTTCTCTGATGACTCTGCCATAGTCGGCCTCATCACAGGTGAGGACGACAGAGTACAGACAGCGGACTCAGGACTTTATGGACTGGTGCCAGTGGAACCACCTCCTGATCAACACTGCGAAAACTAAGTAGCTGGTGGTGGATTTCCACAGGCGCAGACCCACCTTACTGACCTTGGTGAACATCCAGGGAGTGGACATTGAGATGGTGGACTCTTATAAGTACCTGGGTGTTCACCTGACCAATAAACTGGACTGGTCTCACAACACTGATGCAGTGTACAAGAGGGGTCAGAGCAGACTCTGCTGAGAAGACTGAGGTCTTTTGGAGTGCAGGGGGTGCTCCTGAAGACCTTCTTCGACTTGGTAGTGGCATCAGCCATCTTCTATGGTGTTGTCTGTTGGAGCAGCAGCTTATCATCAGCTGAGAAGAAGCACTTAGATAAGCTCATCAAGAAGGCCAGCTCTGTGTTTGGATGCTTCCTCGACCCAGTGCAGGTGGTGGGAGACAGAAGGACACTAGCTAAAATAACATCATTGCTGGACAACGTCTCCCACCCCATGCATGAAGCTGTTGCTGAACTGGAGAGCTCCTTCAGTGACTGATCACTGCATCCTAAATGCACAAAGGAGCGTTACCGCAGGTCCTTCCTCCCAGCAGCTGTTAGACTCTACAACCATCACTGCTCCCAACAAACTCAGTAAGGATTAAATACATGCTGACCTCTGCTAAAACACACACTCTGTCTATACTACTGTAAATAGTCTGTCCTTATCAATGTTCCAACATATTCAACCTTTATTTAGGCAGGTTAATCCCATTGAGCCTTGAGGACTCATTTACAAGAGAGACCTGGTTTCAACAAAAAATGATGACAACAATGGACAACAACGACACCAATAGACAGTCATAAAAAGAGACACATATTTTTTTAACAAGTTAAAATAAGATTAGCTAGATTATAAGGCAAATGTAGAAAACTAAAAACAGGAACATGTCTGCATTGGGTCTTGCCAGGAGTCCAACAGATTCTTAAAGCCACTTCGAGAGGTCAAAGTCAAGAGCTTCAGATCTTTTTGTAAGATATTCCAGGAAACAGGAGCAGAGTAGGAGAAAGCCCTTTTGCCAAGTTCAGTCCTCACTGAGGGAACACTGCAGGTAATCATGTCCTGAGATCGCACGCTGTAGCTGCACTCACGCAGAGACATGTAAGTGCTGCTGATCTCTTGGCCAGGTCAAAACATTAAGATTTTCTAAACATGCTCATTGACCAAGCTTACCAACAAACCCTATTAACAATGGACTTATGTGCATTCTATACTGAAACAACACGTTATTCTACCGGTAATTGGGCTTCAACCGTACTATGGCTGAGTAATTTACTGAAATGCAAAAATTAAATTTAAACTCATATGCCATCACAATTTTTTTCTGCCTGATCCCATATTAGATTTTGAGGTCCGTGCTGGTCTGAAATATTTAACTTTTTGGGGTGGAATTCCAATTTTGAAGGTGTTCCAGTTCATTTTTTCTGAGTTGGAACTGGAAGTTCCATCTTTTGTGTCCAAGTGGAAAGTTTACTTATGTTTATGTTTATTAAATTTGTTCATTTTTTTTTACAAAAGAAACAATACAAGACAATCCCATAAATGATAATGTACAAAATATAAAAAAATGAAAGGTAGCAGAAAGAAGAATAAATCTTATTATATCTGCCCCTTTTTTCCAACAATCAGATTAAACAATAATAATCTTCAACCAACAGTACAAAATGACTAACTCTTTCTAATTTTCTAACTAATACAATACACATTACGCTATTTCATTTTTTTTTAACACATTCGTTTTGATCATTTTCTTAAATGTAAACATTGACTTGGCATTTTTAACTACATTCTCCAAGCCATTCCTGTAATGGTTTCTAGGTAACCCAGTTTGTAACGAGACCCAGAACGACACAAGGCACGAGAGTACAAAAGAACAGTGTTTATTATTTACAGTGGTTTAAAGTACAACGTGGTTCATCTGGAATCCCTGGAGGAGGAAGGAGGAAGCAGAACGTCAGAAGGAGTAGGCCCAAGGGCTGTTGTGAATGTTGGTTTTCAAATGTTTGTTTGTTCTTACAGATGATGAAGGGAGATGGGTTCCATGAACATCCAATAACTCCAATTGATTCCAGAGGGCAAAGAAGGCAGGCAAGTGGCTGGAGGGCACGGCACGAGGAACAGGATCCAAAATCAGACGCGATGACTGTAGGCACATAAGAACAAGGTAAGTCTCTTTGCAATAAACACAAGACTGGCTAGAAGCATGATTACCATAAACAAGAATCAATGCTTCAGCGATGAGTAGTACTCGACTGCAGCCTTAAATAGGATTGTAGCTCATCAGGTGGATGACCGTCAGCTGAGGGTGATTGGCGGCCATCTTGGAGCTGCAGAGAGTGCCACTCTTACAGTACCCCCCCCTCAAGGGTCGCCTCCTGGCGACCGGAAGCGCTTCTCAGGGTGAGCCTTGAAGAACGAGGTGATCAAACTAGGGTCCAAGATGAAAGAGCGTGGAATCCAAGAACGCTCCTCAGGACCATAGCCCTCCCAATCCACCAGGTACTGAAAACCCCTCCCCCGGCGACGGACATCCAGAATGGCGCGCACCGTGTACGCCGGATGGTTGTCGATGAGACGGGCCGGAGGAGGCAGGTCGGCAGGCGGGCACAGAGGACTCACAGAAACAGGCTTGAGCTGAGAAACATGGAACGTCGGGTGAACCCTCATGGAGTCAGGAAGCCGGAGACGCACCGCAGAAGGGTTGATGATCTTGACCACCGGAAATGGCCCGATGAAACGAGGGGCCAGCTTCCTGGGGGTGTCCTTCAGGGTGATGTTCCTGGTGGAAAGCCAAACCCTTTGACCCACCGTATAAGAAGGAGCCGAAGAACGATGACGGTCTGCAAACTTCTTGTTCTGGTCAGCCGTGCGGAGAAGCGCCGCCTTCGCCTGACGCCAAACGCGTCGACAGCGGCGAAAATGGTGCTGCACAGAAGGCACCGAGATGTCCGTCTCCTGGCTGGGGAAGAGAGGAGGTAAGTAACCCAGGGAAGCCTCGAAAGGAGACATACCAGTGGCCGCAGATCTGTGGGCGTTGTGGGCATACTCCACCCAAACCAGATGTTGACTCCAGGCAGACGGGTTACATTCCACAAGACATCTCAGAGTGGACTCGAGTTCTTGATTACAACGTTCTGCCTGGCCGTTAGATTGTGGGTGATAGCCCGAGGTGAGGCTGGTGGATGCCCCTAAGGAGGAACAAAAACAGCGCCAAACCTGGGAGATGAATTGGGGACCTCTGTCCGACACCACGTCAGAGGGGATGCCGTGGATACGGAAAACGTGTTGTACCAACAGTCGAGCCGTCTCCATGGCGGAAGGCAACTTCGGTAGAGGGATGAAATGGGCAGCTTTGGAAAACCTGTCAATCACTGTAAAAATGGCTGTGTTACCGTCTGATGGGGGTAGACCAGTGACAAAATCCACGGCAATGTGCGACCAAGGACGGCTGGGTGTGGGCAGAGGCAGAAGAAGGCCCGCCGGGGGCTGAGTCCCGGATTTGTTCCTGGCACAGGTGGAACAAGCTGCAACAAACTCTTTGACATCGTGCGACAACGTAGGCCACCAGAAATGGGTCCTTGTTAGAGAGAGCATACGGGCAACCCCAGGATGACATGAGAGCTTATTTGTGTGTACCCACTCGAGTACCTTTGACCTCATGGATGAGGGGACGAAGAGCGTCCCAGGAGGACCAGTGCCCGGATCCGGTTCCAACAGGTGAGCCTGTCGAACCTCCTTAGCGATGGGCCAGGTGAGGGTTCCCACGATACAGACTGGGGGTATGATGCTTTCAGCAGTTTCGGGAGCGTCTGGAGGAGAAAACTGACGTGACAGGGCATTAGGCTTAGTGGCCCTCATGCACGAAAATGTTCTTATTCTTATCCTATATGTCTCCTACTTTTGTTCGTACGAAGCGTTCGTACGAACATGCCACGTCAGAACCAACAAACTCTTCTATCCACAGGAAAAGCGTGTAAACGGGCTGCTTAAAGGTGATGAATTCCACCTGTTCTACTCACCTGCGCGTGCTCGCGTGAGGGTAATTTACATAATTCCCACCCCTCATAACACCATATAAGGCCACGCTTCCTGCCTTCTGACAGCAGGAAGTGTCCATTCATTCAAACTCATGAAGTAAAAGGAGAACTTCACGCGTTCGGAGATCTGCTCTCAGTGGCGCTGTGGCGACCCCCCCGCAGGTGTCGGATGGTCAAATATCTCTAATTTTAGTGTACTGTGTTACATTTAGTTCACTCATTCAGAAGAGCGCACCGCTGCCACCCCCCCCCCACCCCCCGCAAGTGTCGGATGTGTTTTTAAACAGAAGCATTTTAAAATGTCTCGAAACTACAGTTAACTTCATATTAATATTGTAGTGCATGCTGTGTCTCCCGTGGGTCGTACAGTATCAGAAATCAAGAATAAATGGTTTGATCTGAAAATGGCTTCAAACAAACGTCTCGCCGCAGCACGGACAGGAGGTGATCAGTCTGCGAGATGGATGAGCAGACTGACTGCAAGACGCGCGATGATCCACACTCAGAACACAGATGACAGTGCGCCCGCAGTCAACAGGCAGCTTAAATAAAACATGACATGAAACGACTGAATAAGCTGGTTTCGCTTTTTCTCTGCGGTGCTGTGTGTGTGTGTGTGTGTGTGTGTGTGTGTGTGTGTGTGTCGACAGTGGCGCGCATGGTTGCGCGAGGCGCGTTGCGTGGCACAGGTGGTCGACATGAGTGGCGGGGGGGGGCGCGTGGCGTGGTTGCGTGGGGCGCGTTGCGTGGCACAGGTGGTCGACATGAGTGGCGCGGGGGGTCACGCGCGGGTGGCGCAGGGTGGTGGACGTGGGGTGGGGGGGGGTTGAAGCCGCTTTAATTAAACCAATGTGGTTGCATTTAATTGTTTTTAAACTCTAAATATTTTCTAAATAACGAAATATGAAGTTATTCGTGGAGAAGATCCGTCTGGATGACAGCAGACTGACGCTCCTAAAATATACGACAGGTCTGGACCACTCGTAGATTTTGTTCGTATCTGATTAAATTCGTAGGATACGAAAACAGTGTTGGATGCCACAAATGATCCTTAATCACTCGTACGCACAGGATAAGCACATATCTGTGCGTACGAACGGTTTGTGCATGAGGCCCAATGTTTTTGGAACCCGGTCTGAAAGTCAAAGAATAATTAAAACGATTGAAGAAAAGTGACCAGCGTGCCTGTCTAGGGTTCAATCGTTTAGCGTCTCGGAGGTACGTAAGATTCTTGTGGTCAGTCCAAATGAGAAAAGGTACCTCCGTTCCCTCAAGCCAATGACGCCACTCCTCTAATGCCAACTTCACCGCAAGCAGTTCTCTGTTGCCCACGTCGTAGTTCCTCTCGGCTTGCGACAGTCGACGAGAGTAGAAGGCACAAGGGTGTACCTTGTCGTCCGTGGGTGACCTCTGGGACAACACAGCGCCCACCCCGGTATCGGATTCATCCACCTCGAGGATGAACTGAAGAGCCAGGTCTGGGTGGCACAGGATGGGTGTGGAGGAGAAAATAACTTTTAGCTTACCAAAAGCAGAGTTGGCTTCAGGAGTCCACCGAAATGCTCTGCTAGTGGAGGTGAGCTGAGAGAGGGGCGCTGCGATACGGCTGTAGTCCTTGATGAAGCGCCTGTAGAAATTAGCAAATCCTAGGAACCGTTGCAGTTGTTTCCTGGTCTCCGGAACCGGCCACTCCACCACTGCCTTAGTCTTTTCAGGGTCCGTCTTGTAGTGCCCTTTTCCAAAAATAAACCCCAAAAATGAGACAGAGGAGGCGTGAAAATCACATTTTTCACCTTTAACAAAGAGTTGGTTTTCATAAAGTCTCTGAAGTACCCTCTTGACTTGAGCAACATGTTCTTGCTCGTTCCTGGAATAGATGAGGATGTCGTCCAAATAAACAAACACAAAATCTCCAATAAAATCCCGCAACACATCGTTAATCAGTGCCTGGAAGACTGCGGGAGCATTGGTGAGGCCAAAAGGCATGACTAAATATTCGAAATGTCCCAGGGGTGTTTTGAAGGCTGTCTTCCACTCATCACCCTCTTTAATCCGAACCAGGTGATAAGCGTTACGAAGATCCAGTTTTGTGAATATGGTAGCGGGTTGTAATTGTTCTTGTACGGAGTTGATTAACGGTAGTGGATATTTGTTCTTTATGGTTATAAGGTTCAGACCTCGATAGTCGATGCAGGGACGTAGTGTCTTGTCCTTCTTAGTGACAAAAAAGAACCCTGCCCCCAGCGGGGACGTAGAAGGACGGATAATCCCAGAATCAAGGGATTCCTCAATGTAGGATCTCATGGAGTCACGTTCCGGACCTGACAAATTATAGAGACGGCTAACTGGTAAAGGAGCTCCCGGGAGAAGGTCAATGGGGCAGTCATACGGACGATGAGGTGGAAGAGAAAGAGCTTTACATTTACTGAATACCGGGGCCAGATCATGATATTCAGGAGGTATGCTAGAGAGATCTATATCTTCTGTACCTGGTGTGCTTATGGAAGGATTGGAGATGCCAGAGCGGAGACAGTGTTTTAAACATCGGTCACTCCATCTCTCAACCCTACCGAGTTCCCAATTGAAATGGGGATTGTGATCCCGTAACCAGGGGAAACCAAGAATTAACTGCGTGTTTGGGGAGTCAAATACAAAAAAACTAACCTCTTCATGATGATTTCCTGACGTTATTAAGTGTAGGTTAGTGGTTTTAAATCGAATCTGTGTTAGAGTCTCCCCAGTAACCCCAGCAATGGACACGGGGTCAATTTTAAGGACAGGAAGAGATAGGTCCCTGACCAAATCTTGGCTAATTAAATTTTGTTCTGCACCAGAATCAATAAGTGCAGAAACAGGGAATCGGTTCTGATTGTACTGAATAACTGTGGGTAATGTAAACCTATGAAGAGGAGTAAACAAGGAAGTACCCACCAGTATCTCCTGTTTTACTGGTGGGTATCTTCGTTTCCCCGCACAGGGCAAGTGGCAATAAAGAGCTCCTCTTCACCACAATACATGCAAAGATTCAAGTTTCTACGCCTTTGTCTCTCAACAAGATTTAAACGGGTACTCCCAATTTGCATGGGTTCAGATTCAGGTAAGTTAGAATGGGAGCCAGAAGATGGCACCAGAGCACTTCGTGGCTTGTATCTTTCGAATTTGCTGTTGCTATGGTAACCCCCTGCAGATGACGTTGAATACCCGGAAGTAGAGATCCTCTGGGAGTTGTAGTCCCGTTCACATCGTCGTTCCCGGAAACGTTTGTCAATAGAGATCGCTAGATTTATTATCCATCCATCCATCCATTTTCTTCCGCTTATCCGGGGTCGGGTCGCGGGGGTAGCAGCCTAAGTAGGGAGGCCCAGACTTCCCTCTCCCCAGCCACTTGGAGCAGCTCCTCTGGGGGAATCCCAAGGCGTTCCCAGGCCAGCCGAGAAACATAGTCCCTCCAGCGTATCCTGGGTCTTCCTCTGGGTCTCCTCCCGGTGGGACATGCCCGGAACACCTCACCAGGGAGGCGTCCAGGAGGCATCCTAACCAGATGCCCGAGCCACCTCAACTGGCTCCTCTCGATGTGGAGAAGCAGCGGCTCTACTCCGAGTCCCTCCCGGATGACTGAGCTTCTCACCCTATCTCTAAGGGAGAGTCCAGCCACCCTGCGGAGAAAACTCATTTCAGCCGCTTGTATCCGAGATCTTGTTCTTTCGGTCATAACCCAAAGCTCATGACCATAGATGAGGGTGGGAACGTAGATCGATCGGTAAATTGAGAGCTTTGCCTTTTGACTCAGCTCTCTCTTCACCACGACAGACCGGTACAGCGCCCGCTTCACTGCGGACGCTGCACCTATCCGCCTATCGATCTCACGCTCCAGTTTTCCCTCATTCGTGAACAAGATCCCGAGATACTTAAACTCCTCCACTTGGGGCAGGACCTCCTCCCCGACCCGGAGAGGGCACGCTACCCTTTTCCGGCTCAAGACCATGGCCTCGGATTTGGAGGAACTGATCCTCATCCCGGCCGCATCGCATTCAGCTGCAAACCGCTCCAGTGAAAGCTGTAGATCACGAGCTGATGAAGCCAATAGGACCACATCATCTGCAAAAAACAGAGAAGCGATTCTAAGGCCACCAAAACGGATCCTCTCAACACCTTGGCTGCGCCTAGAAATTCTGTCCATAAAAGTTATAAACAGAATCGGTGACAAAGGGCAACCTTGGCGGAGTCCAACTCTCACCGGAAACGAGCCTGACTTACTGCCGGCAATGCGGACCAAGCTCTGACACCGGTCGTACAGGGACCTAACAGCCCATATCAATGGGCCTGGTACCCCATACTCCCGGAGTACCCGCCACAGAACCCCCCGAGGGACGCGGTCGAATGCCTTTTCCAAGTCTACAAAGCACATGTAAACTGGTTGGGCAAACTCCCACGCACCCTCCAGGACCCTGTTGAGGGTGTAGAGCTGGTCTAGTGTTCCACGACCAGGACGAAAACCACACTGCTCCTCCTGAATCCGAGGTTCGACTATCCGACGGACCCTCCTCTCCAGAACCCCTGAATAGACCTTACCAGGGAGGCTTAAGAGTGTGATCCCTCTATAGTTGGAACACACCCTAGATTTACGCTAGATTTATTAATGCGTCAAAATTAGGAGGCTCATCTCTTGCTGAGATCTGGTCTTTCACATAGTCGGATAAGGAGTTTAAAAAGGTACCTTGTAATGCCCTGTCGTTCCAGTCGGTTTGAGCCGCCAGGATACGGAACTCCAGGGCGTGTTCAGCGACAGGACGCCGGCCCTGACGTAACCCCAACATTCGCTTTTCCGCGTTGGGTTGCTGTAGCGGCCTGTCGAAAATCCTGCGAAACTCCTCTAAAAAACTCCTAAACGAGACAAAGTCCAAGTCGTGTTGATGAATGAACGAAGTCGCCCATTGGAGGGCGTTACCTTTCAGTTGGTGCATGAAGTAAGTGATCTTTTTTATGTCCGACGAGTAGAGTTGGGGAGCTCCTCTGAAAGCGAGTTCGCACTGAAGGAGAAAGCCCTCACATTGAGCTGGGTCTCCTGAAAAGAGTTCAGACGGTTTTACTACCAGTTGTTGTGAAAACAGAGGATCATTTTCAGAGCTGATGTTAGATCTTGAAGCTTGTGGAGACGCCGAGGCTGTGGGAGGAGAAGGAGTGAGTCTCTGATTAATAGCATGAACCATACCTCCAAGTTCCTGTAGGTTAGCTTGTGTTTTGAGCTGTTGGCTTAAAACTTGTTTCATCATTTCTTCCAATTGATTCATTCGCCCAGTTTGAGAAGAACTAGCTTGTTCGCTCCTGGTCTCGTTCTGGGTTTTGTTTGGCTGAAGCATTCTGTAATGGTTTCTAGGTAACCCAGTTTGTAACGAGACCCAGAACGACACAAGGCACGAGAGTACAAAAAGAACAGTGTTTATTATTTACAGTGGTTTAAAGTACAACGTGGTTCATCTGGAATCCCTGGAGGAGGAAGGAGGAAGCAGAACGTCAGAAGGAGTAGGCCAGGGGCTGTTGTGAATGTTGGTTTTCAAATGTTTGTTTGTTCTTACAGATGATGAAGGGAGATGGGTTCCATGAACATCCAATAACTCCAATTGATTCCAGAGGGCAAAGAAGGCAGGCAAGTGGCTGGAGGGCACGGCACGAGGAACAGGATCCAAAATCAGACGCGATGACTGTAGGCACATAGCCTGGCCCTCGCCTTCCTGCACAGCTCCGCTCAATTCTCATTTCCCTTCACTGCACAGTCTGGGACTTTACCCGCCCACAAGGATTTGTCCAGTAGATTTTTGTTCGGACCAATCAGAGAACAGAAGGGGCGGAGTTTTGGACCCTAACCCACGCCCCCACCTGTCCCAGCGCGCAGAGCCCTATAAAAGGCTCTGCCAGCGCTCAGTCAGCGAGCAGCGGCATGTTCTCATTCAAAAGATGCAAAGCGATGCAGATATGTGACACAAATTTATTAATTTCCCCTTCTTAATCCCTTATCTGGAGTTTTCTTTTGGTTTTTTCCCCCAAAAGTTAAGTAATCGCTCCTTCTCCTCCACCCTCCTGCTGAGTAAAATGAGAGAGACAGCAGGCTCAATTCGTTGCTGTAAAATGAACACGGAAATGCCTCAGGTTGTCACGAGAAATAAACTCGGGTTTTAGTTGCTGAGCGAGTCCCATCAGATTTTCTGGTGTTTTGGTGAGCTGGACCAGCGATCCATGGTTTGATTTTATTGTATTAAAACGTTTTATAACATATGATATAAACACAGAATTTGCGCAGCAAGAGAAACGCTGCAGAGGGGGCGGAGCAGTTGTCAGTCAAGTTCAGCTGCTGAACTTCAGCAGAGGGGGGTGGCTGAGGGGAGGGAGCAGAATGGTTTCCCTGTTCAAATTATCCAATGGTTTTGTTCCTAATCAGAGGCCAACGCCTCCAGCAAGAAACGGTTTTCAATGGGAAAATTCCAGACCCTTGTGTGAAGCGAAGTGAAGCACAGGGTATGGTTTCAACCAGGCTAGTAGGCACATAAGAACAAGGTACTGTAAGTCTCTTTGCAATAAACACAAGACTGGCTAGAAGCATGATTACCATAAACAAGAATCAATGCTTCAGCGATGAGTAGTACTCGACTGCAGCCTTAAATAGGATTGTAGCTCATCAGGTGGATGACCGTCAGCTGAGGGTGATTGGCGGCCATCTTGGAGCTGCAGAGAGTGCCACTCTTACAGTACCCCCCCCCTCAAGGGTCGCCTCCTGGCGACCGGAAGCGCTTCTCAGGGTGAGCCCTGAAGAACGAGGATGATCAAACTGGGGTCCAGAATGAAAGAGCGTGGAATCCAAGAACACTCCTCAGGACCATAGCCTTCCCAATCCACCAAGTATTGAAAACCCCTCCCCCGGCGACGGACATCCAGAACGGCGCGGACGGTGAACGTCGGATGATTGTTGATGAGACGGGCGGGAGGTCGGCAGGTGGGCACAGAGGACTCACCGAGACAGGCTTGAGCTGAGAAACATGGAAAGTAGGGTGAATCCTCATGGAGTCGGGGAGCCGGAGACGCACCGCAGCCGGGTTGACAATCTTGACCACCGGAAATGGCCCAATGAAACGAGGGGCCAGATTCCTGGGGGTGTCCTTCAGAGAGATGTTCCTGGTGGAAAGCCAAACCTTTTGACCCACCGCATAAGAAGGCGCCGAAGAACGATGACTGTCCGTAAACCTCCTTTTCTGGTCAGCCGTGCAGAGTAGCGCCGCCTTTGCCTGACGCCAGATGCGTCGACAGCGGTGAAAATGGTGTTGCACAGAAGGCACCAAGATGTCCGTCTCCTGGCTGGGGAAGCGAGGAGGTAAATAACCCAGGTAAGCCTCAAAAGGGAACATACCTATGGCCGCAGATTTGTGGGCATTGTGGGCATACTCCACCCAAACCAAATGTTGACTCCAGGCAGACGGGTTGCGTTCCACAAGACATCTCAGGGTGGACTCGAGTTCCTGATTACAACGTTCTGCCTGGCCGTTAGATTGTGGGTGATAGCCCGAGGTGAGGTTGGGGATACCCCCAAGGAGGAACAAAAACAGCGCCAAACCTGGGAGATGAATTGTGGAACTCTGTCTGACACCACGTCGGAGGGGATGCCGTGAATGCAGAAAACGTGTTGTACCAACAGTCGAGCCGTCTCCATGGCGGAAGGCAACTTCGGTAGAGGGATGAAGTGGGCAGCTTTCGAAAACCTGTCAATTACTGTGAAAATGGCGGTGTTACCTTCGGATGGGGGTAGACCAGTGACAAAATCCACGACAATGTGTGACCAAGGATGGTTGAGTGCAGGCAGAGGCAGAAGAAGACCCGCTGGGGGTTGAGTCCCGCACTTGTTCCTGGCACAAGTGGGACAGGCTGCAACAAACTCTTTAACATTGTGTGACAACGTGGGCCACCAGAAATGGGTCTTTGTTAGAGAGAGCATACGGGCAACCCCAGGTTGACATGAGAGCTTATTAGTGTGTACCTACTTGAGTACCTTTGACCTCATGGATGAGGGGACAAAGAGAATCCCAGGGCCCGGTTCCAACAGGTGAGCCTGTCGAACCTCCTTAGCGATGGGCCAGGTGAGGGTTCCAACGATGCAGACTAGGGGTATGATGCTTTCTGCGGATTCAGGAGCGTCTGGAGGAGAAAACTGGCGTGACAGAGCATCAGGTTTAATGTTCTTGGAACCCGGTCTGAAAGCCAAAGAGTAATTAAAACGATTGAAGAAAAGTGACCAGCGTGCCTGTCTAGGGTTCAATCGTTTCGCGTCCCGGAGGAAAGTAAGATTCTTGTGGTCAGTCCAAATAAGAAAAGGTACCTCCGTTCCCTCAAGCCAATGACGCCATTCCTCCAATGCCAACTTTACAGCAAGCAGTTCTCTGTTGCCCACGTCGTAGTTCCTCTCGGCTTGTGACAGTCGACGAGAGTAGAAGGCACAAGGGTGTACCTTGTCGTCCGTGGATGACCTCTGGGACAGCACAGCGCCCACCCCGGTATCAGATGCATCCACCTTGAGGATGAACTGACGAGCCGGGTCTGGGTGGCAGAGGATGAGTGTGAAGGAGAAAAGACCTTTTAACTTACCAAAAGCAGAGTTGGCTTCAGGAGTCCACCGAAACGCTCTGCTAGTGGAGGTGAGCTGAGAAAGAGGCACTGCGATGCGGCTGTAGTCCTTGATGAAGTGCCTGTAGAAATTGGCAAAACCTAGGAACCGTTGCAATTGCTTCCTGGTATCCGGAACCGGCCATTCCATCACTGCCTTAGTCTTTTCAGGGTCCATCCTGTAGTGCCCTTTTCCAAAAATAAACCCCAAAAGTGAGACAGAGGAGGCGTGAAAATCACATTTTTTACCTTTAACAAAAAGTTGGTTTGGAGACTTGAGCAACATGTTCTTGCTCGTTCCTAGAGTAGATGAGGATATCATCCAAATAAACAAACACAAAATCTCCAATAAAATCCCGTAACACATCATTAATCAGTGCCTGGAAGACTGCGGGAGCATTGGTGAGGCCAAAGGGCATAACTAGATACTCGAAATGTCCCAAGGGTGTTTTGAAGGTTGTTTTCCACTCATCACCCTCTTTGATCCGAACCAGGTGATAAGCGTTACGAATATCCAGTTCTGTGAATATGGTAGTGGGTTGTAATTGTTCTTGTACGGAGTTGATTAACTGTAGTGGATATTTGTTTTTTATGGTTATCAGGTTTAGACCTCGATAGTCGATGTAGGGACGTAGTGTCTTGTCCTTCTTAGTGACAAAAAAGAACCATGCCCCCAGCGAGGACGTAGAAGTACGGATAATCCCGGAATCGCTGGATTCCTCAATGTAGGATCTCATGGAGTCACGTTCAGGACCTGAAAAATTATAGAGACAGCTAACTGGCAAAGGAGCTCCCGGGAGAAGGTCAATGGGGCAGTCATATGGACGATGAGGAGGAAGAGAAAGAGCTTTACAGTTACTGAATATCGGGGCCAGATCATAATATTCAGGAGGTATGCTAGAGAGATCTATATCTTCTGTACCTGGTGTGGTTATGGAAGGATTGGAAATGCCAGAGCGGAGACAGTGTTTAAACATATGTCACTCCATCTCTCAACCCTACCGAGTTCCCAATTGAAATGGGGATTGTGATCCCGTAACCAGGGGAAACCCAGGATTAATTGCGTGTTTGGGGAGTCAAATAGAAAAAAACGTAACCTCTTCATGATGATTTCCTGAAGTGATTAAGTGTAGGTTAGTGGTCTTAAATCGAATCTGTGTTAAGGTCTCCCCAGTAACCTCAGCAATGGACACAGGGTCAATTTTAAGGACAAGAAGAGATAGATCCCTGATCAAATCTTGGCTAATTAAATTTTGTTCTGCACCGGAATCAATAAGTGCAGAAACAGGGAAGCGGTTCTGATTGTACTGAATAACTGTGGGTAATGTAAACCTATGAAGAGGAGTAAACAAGGAAGTACCCACCAGTATCTCCTGTTTTACTGGTGGGTGTCTTCGTTTCCCCGCACAGGGCAAGTGGCAATAAAATGTCCCTCTTCACCACAATAGATACAAAGATTCAAGTGAATAAACCCTAAAACAATAACTATAGAAATTTAATTTCCTACAGAAATGCAGGGTGAATACTTTTTGCAGAAGAACTTGTTGAAAATTGCTTAAAAGCTGAAACTTTTCATTCAACCTTTATTTATACAGGCTAGCCTCGTTGAGTCACGGGGACTCATTTACAAGAGGGACCTGTCTCACTCACACCAAAACAACCATCCACTCTCACACTCACACCTAGGGTCAATTTAGAGTCACCAATCAGCCTAACAAGCATGTTTTTTGGTCTGTGGGAGGAAACCGGAGTACCCGGAGGAAACCCACGCATGCACGGGGAGAACATGCAAACTCCACCCAGAAAGGCCCCGGACCGGGATTTGAACCCCGGTCCGGTTATTACAACTTACCAGTACTGGACAAATATTAATAGTTAGAACTTGGAAAGAAGATGAAGTTCCATGATGCACAAAATGAAGTAAAATATCTACAAAATGCAGAAAAAATGGAATTTAGCTGATAAGAAAATCTAAAATAGAAATAGTAGTAATTAGCAAACAAAAAGCTAAACTGAGCATAAACAAAGGCAGAAGTAGCGAAAACCCATCAAAATTACGATAAAAAATAGCTGTGAAATGCTAGTAAGTAAGGAAAAATATAGGTTATAGTCAAATAAGTTTAACGCAAACAAAAAAAGGCTGAAATAGAGCTTTGGAGCGCATGTGACCGTGAGGGGGCGTGTCGGGGGCGTTCCCGTCTCGTCCGCCATTTTTCCTGGTCAGAAAAAAAGAAAAGACCCGAGTAATACTTGCCTCCACTGACATTCCCAGTCATTTTAGCAGACCTGTCTGTGTCAGTGTTTACACCACAATTTTTTTTATAATTACAAATCACTGGGAGAGCTGGTCCAATCTATGAACAGCTGGGTAGATGATTTGGACATTTTTAAAGCCCCCAGATTGTAAATACGTTGAAGGTACGTTGTTTTTGGCTCCTTAATTGTACATAAATTATTAATTTACATTTCTTTCAGAATCAAACAACCTTCTGTATGGAGTATTAAAAACTGAGAACACTTGATTTTTAAAGTATGTTTTTTAACTAAATTACAAAGGTCCAAGTTGAAAATTACCTTATTTTTAATGACTTGAGCATGTCTAATAACATGTAGACTTCAAATCTTGATTAGATTACTATAATCACTATATACAGTATATGTATTAAGATGCATATATATATATTATA
>JBBPBX010023330.1:0-15075 GCA_038048925.1 Garcialebias charrua | reverse complement strand
CCATCCATCTTTCTCCAAAATTGCGGGGGCGCAATTCCCATAGCAAGTATGTTGCACCGAGAGACCGACTGATAAGGGAACCAGGCCATGCCACCCGGCCGCCCGTCGCTGCCTCCACGCCATCTAATCCCCTTGCCTCTGGTGGTGGCCTGCCCGCGCTTGTGGCAGACCCACCGGGGCAATCCCCGCTCCATCGATGCATGCTCCCTCCGTCGCCCCACCTTGGGGTGATGTGGGCTGCGCCATCAGGGCCCCAATGCCTTATCCAATCGCGGCTGCCCATTAGACCGTGTCTATGTCGTCCCCCTCCATCTCCTCACCAAAAAGCATGGCCACTGCGGATCACCCCCAGAGTAGGATGGGGAGCACCTTCATGGGACGCACATGGAGGTCCATAGAGGGGCGACTTGTGCCCAGCAACCCTTAGGCCCATGCCCAAACATCAGAACCAAATTGCAGTTTTGCGCTAACCCCTGCCCAGCCGCACGCCACATACTTTACAATAGGTGCTCTGTATCTGAATGTGAATTACATGTAGATTAATTTCATTCCACTCCCATGGAAAGTTGTTAGATTCTTTGTTTGCTTGATGCTGACACAACCAGGCAAGGATGTGCTGATGAAAGGACTGAATTTTGCCTTTTTTTCCACAAAAAATATGTTAGGGAACTAATCACTGCCATCTACCAGTGGGAACAACAACTTTTACCAAAGCAGAGGCAGGGCATTTCAGAATGAATGCACCGGTAATACTAACCTTTTCCAATGCCAAACCTCCTATTTTAAATTTCACACCACAGGAATGAAAAGCTATAACATATATCAGTCAGAAGGAGCAGAGATAAAACCCATCTTTATTTCAGGCCAAGAACTAATGTGAGCATCTCTGCAGGAGAATAAGACACTAGACAAGATTATCTTTGTTTTGACAACACATCAGCACTGACTTTGTGAGTGAATTATAAAGACCCCTGATGTGGAAAAGTCAGCAACACCTGCGGCGAGAGTTAAAACTTCCCCTCAGTTCCACAGAGTTCAGAAAGTCAATGTCAGTGTAACAAAACTAGAAATCCATACTCTGCTCAGAACTACAGAGATCTTTAAGATTAAACTATGTTTTTAAAGTTGGCTGCAACTTTTTAAAAGTATGTAAATGAACTTGCACATCTTGAAAAAAAATCTTTGAAAACTCTAAAATCTAGATTATTCAGTAACACGAATAACATGCATTATGTGCATTATGTTTATTATTAGTGTTTGTTTTGCATGGATTCCCAAGACTTGTTGCTGAATCCGAGCCTGAGAGAGTCTTCAACATCACTGCTGCATTTTTTGTGATTTATACACTTCACTTGGCTGTACAACAAATAGGATGATAAAGAAACATGCCTATCGAAGGTTGAAGGAGTCTGTTTTGTATCGTTTCACCTACAAAGGACAACATGCCCAGGAGGGAACCCCTCACTGATTACAATATAGATGGCAAGAAACTGCAAGAGAAGAGCAGTAAAATAAGGACTGATATGTGTGTGATTTAGACCAGATATCGGTAAACCTTGAAGGATCAAACAGAAATCAAGATTATTGGATGATTAATGGCTGTCCACACTGAGGAATATGGCGAATGTGTTTAAGGATTTAAGGGGTAGTCCAGATCTTTTGAAGTAAGGTTTTGAGTAAAAGATATGAACAATTAATGGCTCACCTGTTGTGGACAGCTCTTTGAAGGACATCAGTTTGGAAAAATAGAGCTTCATCTGACAAGACTAACAAGCTAACAACTAGTCCCAGTGTGGGGAAAAAAAAAAAAACATAATGGATACATAGCTGCAGTCTTGAAACATCTCGAGGTTATTCTGGCAGAAATATGCATTGAATGTGATTTGTGTAATACAATTAGGACAAACGTAAAAATGACAGAATAATGTTACTTTGTACTATTAATCACTCTACATTATGTCAGACTCAAATTAAAGATAACTTTACACAGGCTTATAGACTTCTAACATTACATTATTGACTTTTATGCTGCCATCAGTTTGACATCACACCAGGTCTTTCTTATGAAGTTGCCCTCAGGCCAAATATGGCCCTTTTTAATATCAATAGGGTCCCAACAAAGTAGCCACAATTTCAAACTGAAATATCTGACTATACAGTAGTCCCTTATTTATTGCAGTGGATCTGTACCCTGAAGCCCCACGATAAATACAATTTAAAAAATTCAAAGTAGGAATAGTAGTACACGTAGTAAGTAGTATTTTATTTTAGTATTTAGATCTGAAAGCATTTTAAACCCTTCCCACACTTTTTCAATGTTTTAAACAATGTTTCAACACTCTAAAGCTCTAAAGTTTAAAGCTTCTATACTGATGACACAGTTGTTTATTGTCGAGCTAAAACAGTTTATATTGCAATCCGCTTTCAACATCATCCAGTCAGATTTGTTCCATCTCAAACTTGTCCTACACGTAGATAAAACCAAAGGGGTGCTTTTTTTTTTTCAAATAGGAAGTCGGTCCCAGCAGTTCTTCCGCTGCTTTTATCCTCAAATGGTCTCAACTGAGTTTGTCGATTCCTACAGCTATTTGGGTATCTTGGTTGATTTGCATCTCTTTTAAGCTTCACGTGGAAACCCTAGTAAGGAAACTGAAAATAAAACTGTGTTTATTTTTCAGAAATATATCCTGTTTAACTTTGAATGCTAGGAAATGCACCCTGTATTCACTGATTCAATGGACATCATTAACTTCACATAAGCCCCTTTCATAAGACAGCTCAGTCCGGCTCTGATGCGTGTTCGGTCCTCCAATGAGCATTCAGAAAAAACACGAAGGCGCATTACCAAGTTAATTTTATTCACCTCTGATCCGCCGCTGAGCCGCCACTAGAGGGAGTGTCAGGGGCGCATCCGAGCCAGGCAGACCCACTTGTGAATGAAACCCGCAGATCCGCGCTCAGAATACAGATGACATCAGTGTGTGACTGCAGGATTAATCAACAGGCAGATTTATTAAAAAGGGAATATTAAAAATGACACGACACGACTACTTGTAAAAGTTAGTTTCGCTTTTTTTTCCTCTCTCTCTGAGCAGCGGAGGAGGTGCTGTCTGTGCGCGTGCGCTGATCAGTGCAGCCAGCTGTACATTTATTACTGAGGAAATATTAAAAACGACACGACACGACTACTTGTACACGTCTGACGTCTGTCCCACAATAAATACGTTACGGTCCTGTTCAGCTCTGCTCAGCTCAGCTCTGCCGCACTGCGGCTTAATTTCTGAACACGTTCAAGTGAGTGGGACCTACCCGCCTTCAACTGTGGTCTTATGAATGACCCGGGGAGGGTTAAAGCCGGACTGGTCTGTGCTTGAATAGCGCGGGTTTGACTTGTGAAAGGGGCTATAGACTCTCTTACTGGTACATTTTCATCTTTAAATCACTTCTCGGTCTGCTGCATTCATACAACTCCTCCTACATGTCACTGCTTGAGTGCAGCTACAGCGTGCACTCTCAGGACATTATTACATGCAGTGTTCCCTCAGTGAGGACTGAACAAGGCAAAAGGGCCTTCTCCTACTCCACTCCTGTTTTCTGGAATATCTTGCAAAAATATATGAAGCTCTTGACCTTGACCTATCCAAGTGGTTTTAAACATCTGTTAAGTTCCTGGGGTGGGGTGGGGGGGGGGTAACTATGCAGACATGTTCCTGTTTTTAGTATTCTACACTGCCTTACAAGCTAGCTGTTTTGTCACTTCTTTCCCTTGTAGCTATCCTTTTAAAGCTGCTGTATGTAACTTTTCTAAAAATGTTTTTTTTTTTACATATTTCTTCTCTCTGTCACTATCTCCTGACAGACTGATGTTAGACAGGTAATCTCTGAAAAAAACTATAGTCCTCTGACTTATCCAGGTGTTAATAAAAGCATTTCTAAAAACCCACAGTGACCAGCCGTTAACCAGCCAATAAAAACAGAGTTTTTTGAACCAGCCAATAAAAACAGTTTTGTTCATGTGGGTGGGGTGTCAGCTTCACGCAGCTCATCCCCCGCCTGTCCCAGCCTGCAGCGCTGGGAGGAGGAGGAGCTAAGGAGGCGGAGTTGCAGGTCAGCCAGAGAGCAAGGGGGAGGGACCAGAAAGGTATCTGTTCAAAAAATTTCTAATGCCTCATCCTCACCTAACGCATCCAAATGCTCCTAATGCTCTGTGTTTGCTGCTGTAAACAGATGTCTGTCCCCACCGAACGTCTGCAGACGCGCAGTGGGAGGAGCGTGTCGTGGCTCCCTTCCTGGTCAGATCCGTGTTGTTTATGTACACTGGGCAGATAAAACCAGCTGTACGTGCCTCGTCAATACTTGTGTGTGTTTTCTACGAGCCGAACTGCAGCTCAAAAAGTATTTGTTGAGATTAAAACTTTTTTTTTTTTAATGTTTGGGGAGATGTACGCTCGAAAAAAAAGCAGCAACTTTATAAATGCCATATTTTCCTACCGGATGCTGTTTTCGTCCACAGAAAGTCCCGTCGTCGTTGCGTCATCACATAGCAGAGTCTCTTCCGAGTGGTTGCTGATAATCTGCGAGCAGAAGAAGCAGGGCAAACCCAGCTTCTACAGTGGCTGCTGGCTGCGCGCGCGTGCGTGACAAGGGGCTGCCGGGTGCTGCCGCGCTGCTTGAAATGCTGTAGATTCGCCGCGTCACGCCCCGCTGTTCCAAGATGCGCGTCCCCCTAGACTTTCAATGTAAAGTGGCTGCTTCAGCTGCGCGAGATGCGTTTGGTGAGGATGAGGCATAAGTCCCAGCGTTTTCCAGAGACTACATACAGCAGCTTTAAGTATAATTTATTTTCACTCATAAAAAAAAAAAAAATAAATTGTATGCATCTTTTATCATAGTCTATTATTGTAGTTGTTGTCCACTGTTGTCATTACTCTTTGTTAAAATTAAGGTCTCTCTTTTAAATGAGTCTCCGAGACTAAATGGGATCAACCCGTATAAATACTGTAAAGGTTGAATGAAAAAAAAAATGTCATGCTTCCACAGCTCTTTGCCACCTGCATGCGTTATTGGCCACACCCACTTTTCCACTCTGCACAGAGAACAGCTGATCAGCTGCAGCAGGAAGCTTATCCTGCGGTATGGACTGCACAAAGATGCAGGAGATGCTAAATATTTTAAAATAATTAATTTTAGGTAAAAAATCCATGCAGATCATGTGGCTCATCATCAATCGGCCAATTGTGTGTCATGTCCAATCTTATTTTGAAAAACCGAGATAGAGTGAGACCAAGATTAATGAACCGCAAAGTAGCGAGGGACTACTGTAATGCAAAGAAATGTGCAATACATCAGGTCTACCTCCATTTCAATAGGATTAACCTTTATAAACAAAAGTTGAAGGAATGAATGAATGAATCTTGAGCTTTATAATAGGCTAGTAGAAGTTTGCTTCTGTCAACAATCCATTGTTAGGTAAATTAATGAAATATAGACAAGTTAGGTGAGCAAATATGCTCACTGTAAACCGTTGTCTGATTGATCAATGTATTTGACCAGTGTAAAAGGATTTTAGCCTGGACAGAACAACAGCAAATGTTGCTAAGCTTACAAGTTTATGACAGAGATGACAAAAAGCATATATAAACTATAAGTTTTAGAGCAAATAGAGTGAAAAATATAATATTCACTGTGGCCCCCCAAAAAAATATAAAAAAAAACAACAACACGCATTTATTGAAAATAATTGTAACAAACAATACATGTCAAATCTGTTGTGGTCAGTAGTGAACTGGACTAAGATGCAGACAGACACAAATAAGCTTGAGTAAAATAAATACTATTCATTTAAATACCCAAACAAAGCAAAAAGCCAACATGGTGGCAATAACATATGATTTGAAACAACGCAGGTGAGCACAAGAATAACAAGAATGCACGATGGGCAACCCAAATACAAAGAGCTGTCAGCAAGGTGGTAATAGGAGTCCGTTTAGAACTGAAGGTGAGTGGAATGTGAGCGCACCTGACTGTCTTGTAAACCTTTCCTTTGACATTTGCTGCCACCATTATGTTGCAAACTATTCTTGAAACTTTTTTCCATCCACGGCATTCTGACGGACCCTTTTATTCACCTCTTTACCACACTCCCCATTTTCCTGGACAGTGGACCCTAAGTACTTGAAGTCCTGCACCTTTGACATATGTTCCTTGTAGCCTCACTGTTCCACCAGCCTCCCTCTCATTCACACATGTACTCTGTCTTACTACGGCTGACTTTCATTCATCTTCTTTCAAGTGTATACCCCAACCTTTTTAAGTTATCTTCCACCTATACATAGTTCCCATGTGACGTCACATCCGTCTTACTTCCGGGTGGACCCTCATTTTGAAAGTCAGAACAGGGGACAGCGCGGTCTAATGGATGTTCATTTTTCACGTTTTTTTTGTGTTAATTTCTAATTAATTGCAATGGTTACTTCGTGTTGTGTCAGTGGGTGTTCCAGTCGGGTAGACGTTTGGGCAACGCGCAGGTTTCACTTAATCAAAAAAAAAGTAAACGTGAAGGATTTATCTCATCGGAGAAGCTGACTGCAGCCCCTCCTCTCTCTGAGTCTGGCTCGGATCTGCTCTGGAAGACGTCGTCCTTTTGGCCGGTAAACAAAATATTCTACATAAATCATTTTGTGAAACTATGTCAGAACAATGTTAGAGTACAACTGTCTGTGTGTTAGAGCTGGGGTTTTTTTTCATTATTTAGCAAACCGTCTTGCATGCTGTTAGCTTAGCATCTCGCTAACGCGACAATGGCCTCCTCACGGTCCACCGGGACCGGCGGGGAGACCGTCCCAGTTGGAGAAGGAGGACGGGAGCCAAGTCGTGCGGGCGACGCGTCGGTCCCATGGGACGTGCCCCCGCGGCCGCGACGGATCCACGCCGTCCGACCTGAGCTGGAGGGACCCTCCGCTCCAGTGCTAACAACATGCTAACTTCCAACACGGTAAGACTCAAAGTGCTGGTTCTGGTCTGTGTTCAGCTTGGACTGTTTGTTGGCTGTGTGTTATTTTAGTTAAACCTTTTTTTAGCTGGTTAGATCTGATTGAGACAGTTTACACATCTTTTTTGGATTTAAAGCTGTGAAGCTCTGCTGTGAAGCCGGTGTGCGCTCGCTCCTTGTAATAATTAAATAATTAATGATATCGGAGTAACTACTTTGTGACAAGTTGTCTGATTCGTCTGCCATGATTTCTTTCTCAAACTCATTTAACTCCGACCACTGCCATTTTGCTATTGTTCCTTGGTGAAGCTGTGGTAGCTCGTGTTTTTGTCCGTATAATTTGCTCTGCTCGTTCGCCATCTTGCCTTTTCTGCCTTCAGATGTGGTGCGAAAACCGGTTTGCGCAATACTGGGGGCGTGTCTGGGAACTATGTATTCCCTGCTCTCACCACATATCATTATGTCATCTGCAAACATAGTCAACGGGGATTCCTGATTACTTCATCCGTTAGTCATCACAGAAAATAAAAAGGGGTTCAGATCTGATCCTTGATGCAATCCCACCTCTATCTTGAAGCTATATGTCACTCTTATAGCACATCTAACCACATTCTTGCTGTCCTCATACATGTCCTGGACCAGTATAACATTTGGGCGTTTTCCATAGCTCCTCTTCAGCATGACTCGACTCAGTTCGGTATGCTTCCGAGCCATTTTCCACTATCACTTTCTCATGGAAGAGGCACCTTTTTTGGTCCCTTCTTCTCTGTGGTACCAAGCGGGCTGAGCTGGCACCAAAACGTGATGTCAGAACACTGTTGGTCACTGATTGGTCTGGGGGTGGAGTCACTAGGGGGGTTTGACAGTTCTAAACACTCAATCTGCCATTTGCAATTACAGGTGTTTGAACTTGAGAAGCAAATGGACCTTTTTTTAAGATTTAAAAAAAAATAATGACAACACTGTGTTATAGTTATAGTTATTTTGGCCATTTTAATAAACTGTATTTTATTCAATTTACCAGAAGCTTCTAAATAAATTCTCACCCTGTACTCAAACCTATTTCAAGTTCTTTCCACCACCAGCTAGTAAGGTTCATGATGTCAATTTGAACCCCACCCACTGGAACCAGTACTGAAAGCATAATGAAAGGGGTATTGGAAACACAAGATGTACTGTACAGAGCAGAGTTGAACCGTGCTGTACCGGTAATAAAAGGTACTATGGAAAAGGAGCTATACTTCTCTGACACTCCAGATTTCCCCATGCAATACCACCAGGGATGGCTGGTATGAGTGGGCTAGTGGGGCTAAGCCCTTCCTGGTATTCACAATAAAAAGGTTAAACATTATATAATTATAATATAATTATATAATTATAAACAATTTATAAATAACAACTTAAAAATAAACAGAATTTAAAAATAATGTGTCTTATTTAGTGAAATTTACAACAAAAACTGGTGCTTAACCATCTGGGAAGATCTCAGCGTCGTTCTGCAGGGCTAACTTTTCACAGCCCATTTTAATTCAATGTCTCTGTGATTCAGAATGATTGACATGCGTCTCGCCACGCCCCCTCAGTTTGCGGCTCATTGGGGCTAATTCTGGTCAGCCCAGGATCAGCCCAATGCCACAAAAATAAGCCAGTTAGGGTGGACGTACAATGGACCTTACCAAGCTCCGCCCAGAAACGCCTCGCGCAGCATTAGTTTCAATGGAAAACATGGCGTCGACTGACTCTGCAGGGTATTTCTGAGTCGAATAGTGTATCATTTCTGCCAGATTCCAACAAAATATCAGCCACGACAATGGACAGGGGAACCAACAAGTTCATGTTATTTTTTTTGGACGTTATAAAGTTGTTTGAGCCACGCGATGCCTCCAACAGTGTGCGCGCCACAGCTAAATGCTACCGGCGGTGGATGGGGAAAACAGCAGCTCCTCACACGCTCAGCATTATTACAGCTGTGGACAGGATCACTGATGCCTATTGTCCTGCAAGGCTGGGTAAGTCAGGCATTCATGGTTTTGAGGGTTACTTTTGAAATCAGTGATTTCTGTTGTTGGCAAAAGTGTGTGTGTGTGTGTGTGTGTGTGTGTGTGCGCGTGCGTGCGTGCGTGCGTGTGTGCGTGTGTGCGTGCGTGTGTATGTGTGTGTGTGTGTGTGTGTGTGTGAATTAGCCCACCCTAAAAATATCATCACCAGCCGTCACTGAATACCACATATTCTACCTCGGTACCCTGTGATATGTTTTTTCCAAATCCAGAAAGACACAATTGTTTATGTTTATGTTTATGTTTATGTTTATTAAATTTGTTCATTTTTTTACAAAAGAAATACAATACAAGACAATCCCATTAATGATACGTACACAATGTAAAAAAATGAAAGGTAGCAGAAAGAAGAATAAATCTTATTATATCTGCCCCTTTTTTCAAACAATCAGATTAAACAATAATAATCTTTCACCAGCAGTACAAAATGACTAACTCTTTCTAATTTTCTAATACTAATACATAACTAATAATTGATACAATACACATTATGCTAATTCATATATATTTTTTCAACAAATTCCTTTTGATCATTTTCTTAAATGTAAACAGTGACTTGGCATTTTTAACTACATTCTCCAAGCCATTCCATAATCTAATTCCCTGGATTGAGGTAGAACGTCCCTTCAAGCTAGTTCTGAATTGTGGTTTTACAAACATCTCTGTCCCCTTAAGATTATAACAACTTTGTCTTTTAACAAAATTCATTTGGATATTTAAAGGTAAATCGTTATTTTGAGCCCTATACATAATTGATAAAATATTATAATCAACCAAATCAATTGAGTTCTTTCTGACCCTCTCTGTACTTCTCCATTAGTATCCTCAAAGCAAAGATGGCATCATTGGTGCTTTTTCTTGGCATACAACCATACTGTTGATAAGAAAATGTCACCTCTTGTCAAAGTCTAGTTTTAACAACTCTCCCAGATCACCATAGTGTGGCTCATCAACTTAATTCCACTGTACAGCAAACCCTCGACCTACGTCACCTGCGACCTACGGCAACTCAGACTTACGATTTTATCATATTTAATAAAAATATGATTAAAAAAATAAAAATAAATTATTATTTTTTTTTGTGTGTGTTTAAAAGTTATTAATTTCATGTGTATAGCACTTTGTTGCAGCTGTGGTTGTTTTAAATGGCTTTATAAATAAAGTATAATTATTAATTTTACGTTTTGATTAGAAATTTATCGTATTTACGCAACTTCCGGTCGTTTCCGGTCGCCACTTCCGGTCGCCATTTTACAACTGAGAGCTCCAGAGGCTACTGTCAGCTGGCTCCGTGTGCCCGATCAGGGTTGCCTCATACGGATAAATTAGCTGGAAACACTCGGTCAACTCTGTGGACGTCTCAGGTCCGGAGGAGCAGCCGCGGATCGCCCCGCGATCGGCGGCCACAACGCCGCCCGACATGCTAACGACAGCAGCTAACAGAGCAGCTAACACAGGCGAAGACACCGAGCCGACATGCCGCGGAGAGGCCATCTGCGGCCGGGAGCTCGCCGCAAATGTCCGCCTGGCAGTCGGGGGACACCGGCTCAAAGTAAGACATTATATTTTTTATTTATTGTACAGTACAGTATTCATTTACTGTGCAGTTCTGTGCGTGTTTATGGCCTTAGTATGTCTGCTTGTTCAGTCTCATGCCATTAAATATGTGTGCGGCGCTCCGTTAGCGGTATAGCCGCGACCTATGTCAGAAACGCGGACCTACGACAGGCACGTGTTTTTGGTCCGCGAGGTACGACAAAATCGACCTAAGTCACACACGTAGGTCCCAATCCCTGACGTACCTCGAGGGCTACCTGTAGTTGCAACAATTCTGTACATCACCCTTGTTCTTAAAAATTTGCACCGGCACAATTCTACTTCATTCCTTAGGCATTTTCTCACCCTCAATTATGTCATTGAATATTTGAGTCAGAAACCTCCCTGACATCTCTCCAAGATATTTCCAAACTTCCACTTGTATGTCTTCAGGTCCTACTGCCTTCCACTTTTTCATTATTTTCAAAGATTTGCAAACTTTATTCTCACTAATCTTTCCCAATTTCTGGTCCACAGTTTCTATGACCTCTATTTGTCTTTATCTTTCTTTCTCTTCATTCATTAGCTCTTCAAAATACACATTTCCTTCTTCCCATCACGTAATCCTCACTTGGTAGAATGTTACCATTTCTATATTTAACAAGCCCAGCCTGCTGCATATCATTTCCAGCCTGATCCTTCTGTCTTGCTAAGTGGTACGTAAGTCCTTATGTAAGTAAGACAGTAAGTCATTTTTGTCATCTTTAGTGTAAAGCAGGGCTATTCAACTGGTGACCTGGGGGCCAAATTAGGCCAACCAATTAACTCAGTTCATCCACCAATGGGTTCGTTTTTTAAATAAAGCTAGATTTTGAACCATAAAACAACCTTACTTAATGGCAATAACTGCTGGATGTCTGCCCCCTGAGCTTTTGGCATTCAGTTACTGTGACCCTTGAACAATTTAAGTGAATAACCCTGGTGTACAGAATCCTATACAGCTCATCAAACACCTTCAGTGTTTACTTTGCTACCTCCCTATTTGCTCTATGTTGCATCTCCTTATATTCCTGTCTCCTCTCTTCAGTCCTCTCACGGCCATATTTCTTCTTGGCTAACCTCTTTCTTGAACTTCACTATTCCACCACCAGATTTCCTTATCCTCCATTATCTGTCCAGATTACACCAGTACCTTCCTACATGTCTCTCTAATTACTGTTGCTGTAGTAGTCCAGTACCGTATTCGTCTGCGTATAAGTCACACCTTTTTGCCTACAATTCCAAGCCCTGCGACCTATAGGCCGGTGCGACCTATACGTCGATTTTTCAAACAATTTGGCAGCCAGTCCAATATAATGTTCATTTATTCATGAAAAGTTCAACTAAGACACATCGAACAAAATACTGTAGTTTTTAAGTGATAATATTGTCAAAATTCCTTCCAAACAATTTGGCAGCCAGTCCAAAATAATGTTCATTTATTAATGAAAAGTTCAACTAAGACACATCAAAGAAAATACTGTAGTTTTTAAGTGATAATCTTGTCAAAAGTCCTTCCAAACAATTTGGCAGCCAGTCCATTTTGGGCAAAACACCAGTTCACGTGAGGTGTGAGCTATAGGCCAGTGCGACCTATACGTTGATTTTTCCATTTAATTGGACATAATTGGACTGGTGCGACTTATACTCCGGTGCGACTTATACGCCGACGAATACGGGTAATCTGGAAGTTCTTTATTACCACCCAGAACCTTTACCAGCTCCTCTCTGAATTTCTCACAACATGCTTCTTTTCTAAGCTTCCACCATTTGGTCTTCTGTTTTTAATTGTTTTTCTCTTCTTCACAACAACAATCTTTCTACACACAACCATTGATTCCCAAGTATGGCCACTTTCTCCCTTGCCACAACCTTACAGTCCCAATCTCCCTCAGGTTTTCTCTTCTGCACAGAATGTAGTCTACTTGCATACTCCTGCCTCCACTCTTATAGATAACTATGTTTCTCCCTCTTTTGGAAAATAAGTGTTGACTACAGCCATTTCTATTCCCTTGGCAAAATCCACCAACATCTGTCCTTCCTGGTTTATTTTCTTGACACCAAACCTACCCATCACTTCATCACCTCCTCTGTTTCCTTCACCAACATGTCCATTCAGGTATAATGTGATCACCACTCTTTCCTCCCTGGGAATACTCACTTCAAGTTACTCACTTCAAGTGTTACACTTTTACTATTTTATGCTTATGTATATTCAATGTTTTAGTGTTTAGTGTTTAGATGGTTACTGTTGCACCGAGGGACTGAGAGAAATGCAATTTCGGTCCTGTGTACTGTATGTCCTGTACATATTGCAGTTCTGACAATAAAGTTGACTTTTACTTTGACTTTTCAACCAGATCCTTCCAAAGTCTTTCATTCTCCTGTTCATTACATCTAACTTGTGGAGAATAACCACTAAAAATATTTAGCATCAGACCTTCTACTTCTACCTTCAGACACATCACCCTATCTGACACTCTCTTCACCTCTACTACATTCTTTGTCAACTCCTCCTTCATGATCACCCTCACTCCATTTCTCTTTTTATCCACACCATGGTAAAACAGTTTGAACCCTGCTCCAATGCTGCAAGCCTTGCTGACCTGCCACTTGGTCTCTTGGACACATATACCGCATTTTCCGGTGTATAGGTTGCACCTTTTTAT
The DNA here is from genome assembly GCA_038048925.1 of Garcialebias charrua. Classification (NCBI taxonomy): domain Eukaryota; kingdom Metazoa; phylum Chordata; class Actinopteri; order Cyprinodontiformes; family Rivulidae; genus Garcialebias; species Garcialebias charrua. The sequence continues at coordinate 1,783 of JBBPBX010023330.1, read as the reverse complement.
GGTTTTTTCAAGGCCTGCGACCTATACTCAGGTGCGACCTATATATGGCTTGTTATCACTTTCAGTGAAACAAATTTTTAAATCCAGCTCATTTCACAATTACGTTCATTTATTAAGGAAAAGTTCAGCTCAGACATATATTTGCTATCATTTTTATCAAACAAATAATTGTTTTTAAGTGTAATCTTCTTAAAAGCCTTGCTGTGCGCTCCTGTGGCCGACATTTGCAGCAGAGCTAAACGTAGGTGCAACCTATACACCAGTGTGACCTATCTAGTGATTTTTCCAATCTATTGGTGATAATTGGACAATGCAACCTATACACAGGTGCGACCTATACATCAGAAAATACTGTAACATCTACCATCCTTCTCTGCATCATGCCAACAATCTTTCTACCTTTGCCTGTCATTGTCCTCACATTTAGAGTTGTCATCAAATGTCCTGTATTTTTGACTTTCCTCTTTCTCTTCTATCTCCTTGCATGTTTCATTCCTTGTGGTCTTCAACTAACAGTAGCAGTTTCCATTGGCACCCTGTTTGTCAACAGCATTGTGCTGGTCATTGTTAACGGCCTAGACTGATCTGGTATGATGTTGCTTAGATGAACTTGCATGTTAATTTAGGCAAAAGTAATGCCCTTCCTGACACAACCCTCACCATTTACCTGGGCTTGAGACTGGCCTAAAAGATACACCGACTTCTGCTCCCTAGAGCCTGGTTTGTAAGGAGAAAACTTTAATAATACAATTAATAATTTAGACTGCTTCAGCCTTGGATGTTGCAACAAACGTTGTTCCCTTTCTATTTAAAGGTCAGCTCACAATGTATTATTTCAAAAATATCAAAAGATTTTACATGTTACAATGTGCAAGCTCATTGTTAGAAAATCTTGACCTTAACCAGTGTCACTGTAAAATGTTAGCCGTGATAGACGCAGAGCAGTACGGATTCTTGCTGCAGCAGTATCACATACATCAGAGTCAACAGTCATACAGTAACATTAAGAATTGGTCTTAACCCGGCTTTTATTAAATTTAGATGAAAAAAAAGGTGAATGATGGCAAATAAATACAGAGCTGTCAAGGAGTTCATAGCTGGGAAAAAGAAGCAATCACAACAACAGTCAGACAACATGATGTTTTCTGAAAGTATCTGAAACTGCTTGAGGTTTACAATAAGTCATTTTTGGTTGTGAGCACTCTGGACCTGACTTTACGTAGAGCCATAGAAAACCAAAATAAAAATAAAAACACAAACAAAAAACAGTGTACAGACACAATTCATCTACAAAGTATAAATATTCACCTTAGTATTTGCTACATTGTAATACAAAAATATAATTTCAAACATTATAATTTAAATAGGAACCTATAAATAAAAAGTCTTAATATGTTTGACATTTTTGCAAGCTTACCTGAAAGGGAAATTGCTATGCACAGTCATCATTGTATTGTTCCCATAAAATGATGACATTTGTGCTCTGCATTTAACCTGTCACACATGACGTTTGTCCAAATAAAACTGGTTTAAAACAGCAAAATTCATCTTTTTTTTCTTGTTACTTATGTGCAATATTCCTGCTTGTGATTTTAAAAAATGGGGAAAAAAGAAACGTCAGTTAAGACTTGGCACAGCTACTCAAGCAAACAGACAAAACCTTAGCCTCAGTTCACAATTATCAGTTAACATGGATAATCTTACATTTAGAAAATACCAAACTGCCTCATCCAAAACATTATAAACTTCAAAATCTGGGAATAGTACATTCAACTAGTTGTAG
>JBBPBX010023329.1:0-26548 GCA_038048925.1 Garcialebias charrua | reverse complement strand
TATATATATATATATATATATATATATATATATATATATATATATATATATATATATATATATATATATATATATATATTGGGCAGCACGGTGGCACAACTGGTAGAGCTGCTGCCTCTCAGCGAGAAGGTTGCCGGTTCAAATCCCGGTCCGGGGCCTTTCTGGGTGGAGTTTGCATGTTCTCCCCGTGCATGCGTGGGTTTCCTCCGGGTACTCCGGTTTCCTCCCACAGACCAAAAAACATGCTTGTTAGGCTGATTGGTGACTCTAAATTGACCCTAGGTGTGAGTGTGAGAGTGGATGGTTGTTTGGTGTGAGTGAGACAGGTCCCTCTTGTAAATGAGTCCCCGTGACTCAACGAGGCTAGCCTGTATAAATAAAGGTTGAATGAATGAATGAATATATATATATATATAATATATATAATATATATTTAACAACATGCATATACTGTATGGGGACTCCCTTGTTCTACTGGTGGACTTCAACGCTCACGTGGGCAATGACAGTGAGACCTGGAGGGGTGTGGTTGGGAGGAACGGCCCCCCGTCGTAATGGCCAGCTTCTGTAGCCGAGGATCAGACCGCCAGGGCTCCCTGGGCTGCCACCTTACCGTGGTGGAGGGGTTTGAGTGTCCCAATGATCCTAGGAGCTATGCTGTCAGGGGCTTCATGCCCCTAGAAGGGTCACCCAAGGCAGACAGGTCCTAGGTGAGGGACCAGACAAAGTGCAGCCCAAAAACCCCTATGATGAGTACAATTAATGGACTAAGTTTTCCCTCGCCCGGACGCGGGTCACCGGGGCCCCACTCTGGAGCCAGGCCCGGAGGTGGGGCACGCTGGCGAGCGCCTGGTGGCCGGGCTTTTACCCATGGAGCCCGGCCGGGCACAGCCCGAAGAGGAGACGTGGGTCCCCCTTCCCATGGGCTCACCACCTGTGGGAGGGGCCAAAGGGGTCGGGTGCAATGTGAGATGGGTGGTGGCCGAGGGCGGGGACCCTGGCGGTCTGATCCTCGGCTACAGAAGCTGGCCATTGGGACATGGAATGTCACCTCTCTGGTGGGGAAGGAGCCTGAGCTAGTGTGTGAGGTTGAGAGTTTCCGACTAGAAATAGTCGGACTCACCTCAACGCATGGCTCTGGCTCTGGAACCAGTTTCCTTGAGAGGGGTTGGACACTCTTCCACTCTGGAGTTGCCCCTGGTGAGAGGCGCCGAGCAGGAGTGGGCATACTGGTTGCCCCCCATCTTGGTGCCTGTACGTTGGGGTTCACCCCGGTGAACGAGAGGGTAGCCTCCCTTCGCCTACGTGTGGGGGGACGGGCTCTGACTGTTGTTTGTGCCTATGCACCAAACGGCAGCTCAGACTACCCACCCTTTTTGGAGTCCTTGGAGGGGGTATTGGAGAGTGCGCCTCCTGGGGACTCCCTTGTTCTACTGGGGGACTTCAACGCTCACGTGGGCAATGACAGTGAGACCTGGAGGGGTGTGGTTGGGAGGAACGGCCCCCCTGATCTGAACCAGAGTGGTGTTCTGTTATTGGACTTCTGTGCTCGTCATGGATTGTCCATAACGAACACCATGTTTAAGCATAAGGGTGTCCATATGTGCTCTTGGCACCAGGACACCCTAGGTCGCAGTTCGATGATCGACTTTGTTGTCGTCTCATCTGATCTGCGGCCGCATGTCTTGGACACTCGGGTGAAGAGAGGGGCGGAGCTGTCAACTGACCACTACCTGGTGGTGAGTTGGCTCCGATGGTGGGGGAGGATGCCGGTCAGACCTGGCAGACCCAAACGTATTGTGAGGGTCTGCTGGGAACGTCTGGCAGAGTCTCCCGTAAGACGGAGCTTTAACTCCCACCTCCGGGAGAGCTTTGAACACGTTCCGAGGGAGGCGGGGGACATGGAGTCCGAGTGGGCCGTGTTCCGCGCCTCTATTGTCGAGGCAGCTTATCGGAGCTGTGGCCGCAAGGTTGTTGGTGCCTGTCGTGGTGGCAACCCTCGAACCCGGTGGTGGACACCGGCAGTGAGGGATGCTGTCAGGCTGAAGAAGGAGTCCTATTGGGCCTTTTTGGCTTGTGGGACCCCGGAAGCAGCTGATAGGTACCGGCAGTCCAAGCGGCATGCGGCTCGGGTGGTTGCTGAGGCAAAAACTCGGGCGTGGGAGGAGTTCGGAGAGGCCATGGAGAATGACTTCCGTACGGCTTCGAGGCGATTCTGGTCCACCATCCGGCGTCTCAGGGGGGGAAAGAGGTACGCGACCAACACCATTTATGGTGGGGTGGCGTGCTGCTGACCTCAACTCGGGATGTTGTGAGTCGGTGGGCGGAATACTTCGAAGACCTCCTCAATCCTACTGGCACGTCTTCCATGGAGGAAGCGGAGCCTGGGGACTTTGGGTCGGGTTCTCCGATCTCTGGTGCTGAGGTCGCCGAGGTGGTTAAAAAGCTCCGCGGTGGCAAGGCTCCGGGGGTGGATGAGATTCGCCCGGAGTTCCTTAGGGCTCTGGATGTTGTGGGGTTGTGTTGGCTTACGCGACTCTGCAATATCGCGTGGACATCGGGGGCAGTTCCCTTGGATTGGCAGACTGGGGTGGTGGTTCCCCTATTCAAAAAGGGGGACCGTAGGGTGTGTTCCAACTATAGGGGGATCACACTCTTAAGCCTCCCTGGTAAGGTCTATTCAGGGGTTCTGGAGAGGAGGGTCCGTCGGATAGTCGAACCTCGGATTCAGGAGGAGCAGTGTGGTTTTCGTCCTGGTCGTGGAACACTGGACCAGCTCTACACCCTCAGCAGGGTCCTGGAGGGTGCGTGGGAGTTTGCCCAACCAGTTTACATGTGCTTTGTGGACTTGGAGAAGGCATTCGACCGCGTCCCTCGGGGGGTTCTGTGGGGGGTACTCCGGGAGTATGGGGTACCAGGCCCTTTGATAAGGGCTGTTAGGTCCCTGTACGACCGGTGTCAGAGCTTGGTCCGCATTGCCGGCAGTAAGTCAGGCTCGTTTCCGGTGAGAGTTGGACTCCGCCAAGGTTGCCCTTTGTCACCGATTCTGTTCATAACTTTTATGGACAGAATTTCTAGGCGCAGCCAAGGTGTTGAGAGGATCCGTTTTGGTGACCTTAGAATCGCTTCTCTGTTTTTTGCAGATGATGTGGTCCTACTGGCTTCATCAGTTCGTGATTTACAACTTTCACTGGAGCGGTTTGCAGCCGAGTGTGATGCGGCCGGGATGAGGATCAGTTCCTCCAAATCCGAGGCCATGGTCTTGAGCCGGAAAAGGGTAGCATGCCCTCTCCGGGTCGGGGAGGAGGTCCTGCCCCAAGTGGAGGAGTTTAAGTATCTCGGGATCTTGTTCACGAATGAGGGAAAACTGGAGCGTGAGATCGATAGGCGGATAGGTGCAGCGTCCGCAGTGAAGCGGGCGCTGTACCGGTCTGTCGTGGTGAAGAGAGAGCTGAGTCAAAAGGCAAAGCTCTCAATTTACCGATCGATCTACGTTCCCACCCTCATCTATGGTCATGAGCTTTGGGTTATGACCGAAAGAACAAGATCTCGGATACAAGCGGCTGAAATGAGTTTTCTCCGCAGGGTGGCTGGACTCTCCCTTAGAGATAGGGTGAGAAGCTCAGTCATCCGGGAGGGACTCGGAGTAGAGCCGCTGCTTCTCCACATCGAGAGGAGCCAGTTGAGGTGGCTCGGGCATCTGGTTAGGATGCCTCCTGGACGCCTCCCTGGTGAGGTGTTCCGGGCATGTCCCACCGGGAGGAGACCCAGAGGAAGACCCAGGACGCGCTGGAGGGACTATGTTTCTCGGCTGGCCTGGGAACGCCTTGGGATTCCCCCGGAGGAGCTGCTCCAAGTGGCTGGGGAGAGGGAAGTCTGGGCCTCCCTACTTAGGCTGCTACCCCCGCGACCCGACCCCGGATAAGCGGAAGAAGATGGATGGATGGATGGATAGATATATATATAGATAGATAACATCAAATAGACCAATGCTGTATTTTAAATAATAAAGATACCTCCACTAATGAAAGTTTGTGGGTGTAAGAACTTTAAAAAGTCATGTTAAGTTCAAATCAATTTTAATTTCTCCCTTTGCCCTGCTCTCCACCTGTATTTATGTGCCTGCTGGTACCTTTGTAGATGCATTCATTAAGTCTTCCCTTAAATTACAGTGATGCAGCACTATCCCACATGGCTGTCCAGATGGATGCACAGTTGTGTTTGAGAATGTTTTCCCTATGAAACGTTTGGTAAATTACTATTTATTTATTTTTTACAGTTTTGTTCTGTGATCATCTGCAGCCTTTTTTACTTAATAATAAACATTTTCATTCAACCTTTATTTAGTCAGGTAAATCTTATTGAGCCTCGAGGGCTCATTTACGAAAGCGACCTGCTATTTGCTACTCTTGCTGGTATGACAGGGAATGATGGGTCAAATTTTGTATTGTGATTGGTATAAACAATAACAAAAAAAAATCAAAGTCTCCCCTAAACTATTTATTTTTTTGGCTTTCTCATGCCATACTTTTATCACATAATGCCTGCAGCCTGCCATAAATCTGATAGTACATCTCCCCTTTCAGTTTTAGTGTGTCTATGTTGATGAGTGACAATGCAGGGAAAATATAAATTCATTTCAGCATGGCTGGAAATCAGTCATCTCACCATCACCACTGACATTTACTAGACAATAAAATGTACACAGTATCAGTATCTATTATTTGAAAAAGGAGAGTTTGCAGCAGAAAAAAAATCAGTGTATGATCAGGAGCAGTTCATTTCATTCAAATCTAAGATCTGTTTGTTACATGTTTGCTGGCTTTTCAAGGCGGAAGGTCATTATATACTGTACATTAATTACTTGTTTGTGTACCCACAAATATGGGTTTTCCCTCTGTTGGCAGATTATCTCATAAATCACTAGATTGTTTTTAGTAGAACTCCGTAAAATTAATAATTAAATGAACCTCTGCATCTATGTAACTTTTGGAGATGGCCTGATTCAAGATGAATGCCACAGCAAATGGACCTTACTATTTTATGCTTATGTTTATTAAATGTTTTAGTGTTTAGTGTTTAGATGGTTACTGTTGCACCGAGGGACTGAGAGAAACACAATTTCGGTCCTGTGTATGTCCTGTACATATTGCAGTTCTGACAATAAATTTGACTTTGACTTTGACCTTATCAAACCGAAAATTGGGTATATCTCAGTAAGTCTTATGGATATTTAGATGAAATCTTGTGTGGTAGTAGTGGAAAATCATATCCATCACATAACTTGAGGACTAACAGATCAAACAAGAACTTAGGAATCACTATTAGGCTTCATTTAAAATGTAGGTATTCAAGATGGTGTGAAACATGCATTCCTTCAAGGCATGCAACCTCCAGTTGGTGAAAAAAATATATATATAATGACTTAAATATCTTAAATTTCCAGTATACATTAATTACACATGTAAGTATATTAGAGTCACCATGTGCTTAGTATTAGTTGGCCTAACACAAAAACATTGAATATGACAGTTTCTGGGCTTCGCTCTCACCCGAGAAAATAAGCAGTCAACATCAGCTCCTCCCGATCATTTTTCGGTTTCCTTGCCAAGGAAAAGGTTTTCCACACCGCAGGAGATAATGTCTTCTTAGGTCGAAATAGGGTGCAATCTCCTCAAAAGTTGAAAAATAAGCTTCCTTTGTTTAGAAAAGCCTAAGGGGTTGTAAGCAATTACCAAACCTGTGAGATAGACGCTTGTGCTAATTACATTCTCATCCAGCACTGTTTCACGGCAGCCAGACTTTCCATCAATGTTTTCAGTATGGATGAAGAAAAAAGACATAAACCTCACCTAAAAGTAGGCCTGACTGTGGCCATAAATCATTAAGTTCACACCGAATAGGTAGTCTTTAACACAAGAAAAACAACACATCGTAGACTCCGATTCTCCAGTGGCTAAGTGTGACCGAGTGTGGCGACATAAGAGCTGACAGAGTGGTCATGCAGGCAGAAACATCCTCGGACCACAGGCCATCTTGTATAACAGAGCAGCAAGGTTCTCTGCCTGGGCATGTTTTTCTGGAGGGGGAAGAGTGGGAAGAACTGTCCTTACCTTATCTTGAATTTGTGTATTAAAAGAAGGATGTTAAAAAAAGAACTACCGGTATGTAGAAAAATGGAAAGACATAAAATGACATAAGAGGAGAAAAGGAGGGAGAAAAAAAACATGTTTTTTTTATTTGGTTTGTCCACAATGAAAAGTTGCAGGCTACTACAATGCACATACAGTGAAAGGAAAACAAAAGGCAGATTGTTGCTAATTACAAGTGAACAAGGATCAATTGGGCATGCTTTTACAGCAACAAAGTACAGTATGCCCAAATGGCCAGAGGTTTAACATTTTCAGAATGTTTCTTTAATTGTTGTGTTTAGTCAGCGGCTTCGGATGTTATCAGTCCATTAAATGGCCATTATTAGTTGTTATCATCCCGATATGTAGCGACAAAACTGTCCAACCTACCTCCTAGCAGGTTTAAATGAACGTTATTTTCGTTATTATCGCTGTGAGTAGGCAGCATCTTGCCGTAAACCCGGAAGTGTTTTTTTGTTGTATTTTTCAGCTTATGTAACCGTTTTCCTAAACCTAGCCTTACACCTGACCCAGAGGACCAACCCTAAACTTAACCCCCCTTACCCTTGTACCTAAACCTAACCAAGACCCTAAACCTAACGCTAGTCCCTTTACTATAAACTTTAAAGGTCCACCGACATGATTTTTTTACAATTCATAAAATTGCTCAAAATATATATATTTTATCATTTAAATATGTTCCTTTATGCAAACAAAATGATAAATCAAGAAAGTTCATACTCAATAATCCAGGTATCAAATCTGATAAGTCTCAATCTGGTCATCTGGACAGTTTCTGGTTGGTCCACATAAGTTGTTCACAGCTTGGTGGGGGAAGATCAGTGTGCAGGAACTCTGACTGAGGAAGCCCTCTGGACTGAGGGTGAAACGTTTCGACTAAAATAAACTGTCCAGATGACCAGATTGAGACTTATCAAAAATGATAAATCACTTTAATTTTGCTTTAAAAGTGATTTTGAACTTCAAGCCATGTTTAATCATGGGAAATCTGATTACACCCAAACGCACCATCTGTGATGTCACACCGGGCAGAGCTCTGGGCTTGTCACAGTGCGCAGATATGAGCAGCTCGACATGAAGGTAAGTCTGATACAGCATCAGACCTAAATTAGATCCTGTTGTTTCTTGTTCCATCACCCAAACTATTTTCTGCTTCCCAAACTGAAGTAGCCTGGTTGATACCAGACCCATGTCCTTCACTTCGCTTTGGACTAGGGTCTGGCATCTCTGCCATAGACAACGATTTCTCCTGGAGATTTTTGAATGGACCAATCAGAGAACAGGAGGCAGAGTTTTGTTAGTTTAGCCTGACGAGGTCCAGGCTATCAGATAAATTGCTCAGAAACCACTCGGTGGATATTTTTTCTGCCACCAGTGTGTAATTATATGTCTTTAATTTACTGACTGTTGGCCTAGATGAAACATTTGAGATAAAATTCGATTTTTTATCATTTATTTTCGTAGCGCACCCGAGGCTGTTTGGAAAATATCAAACCGAAACTATTTAATATCCAGCAGATTTGACCATTTCGTGAATTGATTTAGGAACTGTTAAGCTCAGGAACACTTCTGATATAACGTCAGCTATGAACTATATTTTTTCTCAGCAGAGAAATAATAGTTTTTTACCTTGTTTTGATGAAAATTCGTTCGTGGCGGCAGCCATTTTGAATGACGACGTCAGTCGACATCGTTCAAAACTCCGCCTTCTGCTCTCTGATTGCTCAGGAACACTTCTGATATAACGTCAGCTATGAAATCTATTTTTTCTCAGCAGAGAAATAATAGTTTTTTACCTTGTTTTATTGAAAATTCCTTCGTGGCGGCAGCCATTTTGAATGACGACGTCAGTCGACGTCGTTCAAAACTCCGCCTTCTGTTCTCTGATTGGTCCGGTCAAAACCTACCGGAGACATCCTTGTGGATGGGAGAAATGCCAGACCCAGCAGTGAAGGGAAATGAGAATTGAGCGGAGCTGCGTAGGAATGGCGAGGGCCAGGCTAAAACTGAAGACAAATAGCTCAAATCTTCACATAGATTGCTAAATTGGTCTGGTTTTAAATGGTCCGCTAAGAGACCAGAGCCCTCTGCCCAGTGTTATGTCACAGATGGTGCGTTCATGTGTAATTGGATTTCCCATGATTAAACATGACTTGAAGTTCAAAATCACTTTTAAAGCAAAATTAAAGTGATTTAGCATTTTGTTTGCAAAAATGAACATATTTAAATGATAAATATATATTTTGAGCAATTTTATGAAAATTAAAAAATCATGTCAGTGGGGCTTTAACACGTAGCTAAAAACGGAGCCTGCTGTCATCGCTACCAACGCTAACAACGTACCTTTAAACCTAGTAGGAGGTACAGGAGGGGCAGTCTGACCGCTATGTATGGGGATGATAATAACTGATAATGGCCATTTAATGGTTGATAACATTCGAAGCGGGTGGTTTAGTGAAGTTGTATTCAAAACTACTAAACCCTAGGACTTTATTTGGGCATTTTTGTACTAAAAATAATGTAAAACATTATCAAATTTGGAATTTGACTAAACAAAGATCACATGGAAAATTCCCATAAGTCTGTTCCAAAATTAAATGAGGAAAAAATAACCCAAAAAAAGGAGTTAAATAAAACTTGAGAAATTGCATTTCCTTTGAAAATGCTGTGTGAAAGCTTATTGCATAAGAACTTAATGAAAAACAGCTGAAATTAATAAATGTAAATGTAAAGGGAAAATAAGCCTAAATTAGCAGAAGAGTGCAGAAAGAACACATATTAGCTGAATTGGATTTAATTAAGCAGAAATGGGCACAAAAATAAGGAAATTAGCTAAGAAAAAAAGCTGAAATTGGCAAGAAAAATACTGAAAAGTAGCTCAAATGGCAAAAAGAAGTTTAAGCTACCAGAAGGAACAAGAAAGAACAGAAATGGGCTAAAAAAATTGAATTAGCTGAAAAGGCTAAAATTAGCATTATCCATCCATCCGTCCATTGTCTTCCGCTTATCCGGGGTCGGGTTGCGGGGGTAGCAGCCTAAGTAAGTAGGCCTAGACTTCCCTCTCCCCAGCCACTTGGCACAGCTCCTCCGGGAGAATCCCAAGGCGTTCCCAGGTCAGCCGAGAAACATAGCCCCTCCAGCGTGTCCTGGGTCTTGGGACGTGCCTGGAACACCTCACCAGGGAGGCATCCAGGAGTCATCCTAACCAGATGCATGAGCCACCTCAACTGCCTCCTCTCGATGTGGAGAAGCAGCGGCTCTACCCTGAGTCCCTCCCGGATGACCGAACTTCTCACCCTGTCTGTAAGGGAGAGGCCAGACACCCTGCGGAGAAAACTCATTTCAGCTGCTTGTATCCGAGATCTTGTTCTTTCGGTCACAACCCAAAGCTCATGACCATAGATGAGGGTGGGAACGTAGATCGATCGGTAAATTGAGAGCTTTGCCTTTTGACTCAGCTCTCTCTTCACCACGACAGACCGGTACAGCGCCCGCTTCACTGCGGATGCTGCACCTATCCGCCTATCGATCTCACGCTCCAGTTTTCCCTCATTCGTGAACAAGACCCCGAGATACTTAAACTCCTCCACTTGGGGCAGGACCTCCTCCCCGACCCGGAGAGGGCGCTACCCTTTTCCGGCTCAAGACCATGGCCTCGGATTTGGAGGAACTGATCCTCATCCCGGCCGCATCACACTCGGCTGCAAACCGCTCCAGTGAAAGCTGTAGATCACGACCTGATGAAGCCAATAGGACCACATCATCTGCAAAAAACAGAGAAGTGATTCTAAGGCCACCAAAACGGATCCTCTCAACACCTTGGCTGCGCCTAGAAATTCTGTCCATAAAAGTTATGAACAGAATCGGTGACAAAGGGCAACCTTGGCGGAGTCCAACTCTCACTGGAAACGAGCCTGACTTACTGCCGGCAATGCGGACCAAGCTCTGACACCGGTCGTACAGGGACCTAACAGCCCATATCAAAGGCCTGGTACCCCATACTCCCGGAGTACCCCCCACAGAACCCCCCGAGGGACGCGGTCGAATGCCTTCTCCAAGTCCACAAAGCACATGTAAACTGGTTGGGCAAACTCCCACGCGCCCTCCAGGACCCTGCTGAGGGTGTAGAGCTGGTCCAGTGTTCCACGACCAGGACGAAAACCACACTGCTCCTCCTGAATCCGAGGTTCGACTATCCGATGGACCCTCCTCTCCAGAACCCCTGAATAGACCTTACCAGGGAGGCTTAAGAGTGTGATCCCCCTATAGTTGGAACACACCCTACGGTCCCCCTTTTTGAATAGGGGAACCACCACCCCAGTCTGCCAATCCAAGGGAACTGCCCCCGATGTCCACGCGATATTGCAGAGTCGCGTAAGCCAACACAACCCCACAACATCCAGAGCCCTAAGGAACTCAGGGCAAATCTCCTCCACCCCTGGAGCTCTGCCACCGCGGAGCTTTTTAACCACCTCGGTGACCTCAGCACAAGAGAATGGAGTGCCCGACCGAAAGTCCCCAGGCCACACCTGACAAGTCTCCCGTTTTGGCCGGGAAACTACCGGATTTTACCCCTCTTTCCCATCATCATCCCGAATTATTATTTTCCCCTGAAATTTCCCGTATTATAATATTATAAAAAAATAAAAAAATAAAAAACATTCCAGTGCCTCTGTCACTAGCCTCGCGAGAACTGCCACCTGCAGTAGCCTCGGTGGCAGTTCTCGCGATGTTAGTGCTGGCAGGGGGAACAAACCCGGAAAAACACATCAGAGATAGATGAATGTAACGAGAGAGAAGGCGTCCCTGCCAAAAAAGTTAAGACTTCGTGTAAATATCTTGAAAAATGGGACAGCGAATTTAAAGAAGAGTAGGGTGGGGCACAATTACGCGTTTTGTAAGATTTGTAACTGCGACTTTAGTGTCTCTCATGGGGGAAGGAACGATGTCCGTCAGCATGAAAAATCCGTCAAGCACAAACGCGGGCTAGAGGCAAGAATGTTCACAGCATTTCAATGTCAACAAAGGTAGGCATATCAGATTGTGATCACATAACTGGTTTGTAAGTGGCTGATAGGTAGTTATTTTAGATTTCTTGTAAACCTGTCTTAAAATGTAAGGGGTCCTGGACTTTGGTTGGGCTAGTGCAAGGGTCTGCAACCTGCGGCTCTGGAGCCACATGTGGCTCTTTGCTCCCTCTTTAGTGGCTCTTTCAAGCTTTGGCTACCATTTGATGGTGGTACAAATAACAAAAAAGAATGAATTCAAACAGATTTGATGCCATTTCTTTTACAAATATGTGAACACTGGAGCGAGTACAACGAGTAAAACATACTTTAATTTGATGCTTTATATCTTTTCATGAAGAACTGTCTGCATAGTTTATATATATTTTTTTTTAATTTAAAAACAGATAAACACTGAAAACTTCTCCTTTACAAGAATCTGTTATTTTTCTTTAATAAATGTTAAAAAGCATTAGATATAATTTGCTTTATAGTGTGACCCTTACTAGCCACAAAATCCTCTCCAGCAAACCTAAAGTGGCCCATGGGCCACCAGTTGATAACCACAGTTGTAGCAGGTTGTTGCGGCTCTGGACACGTTTAATGTAGTGAACAATGGTGAAAAACGGCTCTTTTTGTCGTAAAGGGCTAGTAGGATGGCTTGGAGTACCCGGCAGAAAATTTCCCTAATTGTTAAATCCAAAACTTGACAGGTATGCCCCAGGCTCCGCTTCCTCAGTAGGATTGAGGAGGTCTTTGAAGTATTCCGCCCACCGACTCACAACATCCCGAGTTGAGGTCAACAGCACGCCACCCCCACCATAAATGGTGTTGGTCGCGTACCGCTTTCCCCCCCTGAGACGCCGGATGGTGGACCAGAATCGCCTCGAAGCCGTACGGAAGTCATTCTCCATGGCCTCTCCGAACTCCTCCCACGCCCGAGTTTTTGCCTCAGCAACCACCCGAGCCGCATGCCGCTTGGACTGCCGGTACCTATCAGCTGCTTCCGGGGTCCCACAGGCCAAAAAGGCCCAATAGAACTCCTTCTTCAGCCTGACAGCATCCAACACCGGGTTCGAGGGTTGCCACCACGACAGGCACCAACAACCTTGCGGCCACAGCTCTGATAAGCTGCCTCGACAATAGAGGCACGGAACATGGCCCACTCGGACTCAATGTCCCCCGACTCCCTCGGAACGTGTTCAAAGCTCTCCCGGAGGTGGGAGTTAAAGCTCCATCTTACGGGAGACTGCCAGACGTTCCCAGCAGACCCTCACAATATGTTTGGGTCTGCCAGGTCTGACCGGCATCCTCCCCCACCATCTGAGCCAACTCACCACCAGGTAGTGGTCAGTTGACAGCTCCGCCCCTCTCTTCACCCGAGTGTCCAAGACATGCAGCTGCAGATCAGATGAGACGACAACAAAGTCGATCATCGAACTGCGACCTAGGGTGTCCTGGTGCCAAGAGCACATATGTACACCCTTATGCTTGAACATGGTGTTCGTCATGGATAATCCATGACGAGCACAGAAGTCCAATAACAGAACACCACTCTGGTTCAGATCAGGGGGGCTGTTCCTCCCAACCATACCCTTCCAGGTCTCACTGTCATTGCCCACGTGAACGTTAAAGTCCCCCAGTAGAACAAGGGAGTCCCCAGGAGGCGCACTGTCCAATACCCCCTCCAAGCACTCCAAAAAGGGTGGGTAATCTGAGCTGCCGTTTGGCCCATAAAATTAGCATCAAAATAGCTAAATAGTAGTTAAAATTGAAACAGCTGAAAATAGCAGAAAATAGCTGAAAGGAGCATAAGAAGCTGAAATTAGCATAAATAAGTTAATTAGGCTGAAAGTAGCAGAAATTGACATGAAAAACTTGAATTTATATGAAAATACCTAAAATTAGCTTAAAATGCTATAAAGCTAACTGAAAAGTTAGAACAAGCTTAAATTAGCAGAAGAATACAGAATAAACATTTGCCGAAATATGCGGAAAGAAGCAAAAATAAGAAAAAAGAAGTGGAAATTATATAAAAAAGCTGAAAATAGAAGGGGGAAAAACAGCTGAACAGTAGTTAAAATAGCAGAAAGACGTTTAAGTTACCAGAAGGAAGTGGAGAGAGCAATTTTTGTTTTTGCTGAATTAGGCTGAAAAAAGCTTGAGCCACAAGCCATAAGCAGCAAAACAGTAGCTGAAATAGCTGAAAAAGCTGAAACTTACAGAAATAAGCCAAAAAAGAGCATCTTAAGCTGAAATACATAATACGTGTACATAATCTCGTTTTCATCTCATGTACCACATGCGGTGCAAATGACAATAAAGACTCTCTGACTCTGACTCTGACTCTGAAATTAGCAGAAAGAAGTTAGAAGCACAAAACTGTTGTACTTAGCAGGAATAATCTAAAATGATCACAAAACAGCTGAAAGTAGCTGAAAGTAGCTATGAAAGGTTTAAATTTGCACAAGGAAGCTGAAAGAAGCTGAACCAGAACAAAATGTGAAAGGAGCAGTAAAAGATTGTAAACAGATCTAAAGATTTGACAGATGTAAAATGAGCTCAATTCATAATCTATGATTAAAAAGGTGGCAGAAAAGGCTAAATATTTCAAAAAGCTAAAGTTGCACCAATACCAAAAGTTATTGTACCCTTCTTCTGAACAAGCTGAATGTTTTGATAAATGACTTGTTGAAGTAGCACAAAAATTGTGGAACGAGAAAGATGCCAAAAACTGGACGAAAGAAAAATGGATCACAATAGTGTGAATGCTTCATAAGCATTCACACAATAACACAGCTGCTATCAAAGCAGTATGATGGGACACTGAAAGTACTTACCATGATACTGCATATATTAAAATAGTTTTTGTAATGACTAGATGTAATCTTCTGTCTAATTTGTTGACCACATTTGTTTAAATTTAAAACCAAGGGAATTTCACAATATTTTAGGTGACAATTTTGAAGTACTTTGACAATTTACTCTACGATACCATGTACACCCAAGCATTGCAAACTGAATGCAGTTTAAAATGCATTTCAGGAGGTTCACTTCCACTCATAGCTCACAGCTTATACTCCTGGGAATTGTATTTTATTTTCTGAGAACATCCTTTTATCAGAGCCAGTATTTTGTGTCACATTGGCAGGATTAATGTAGAACCTATTGCATGCTAATGCAGAATCCTTCTACGCAGGAAGGGAACAGGATAAACAATAACTATAAACCACTAGATATCCTCTAGAGCATTAACTACTTTGAATGTTTCTTTTGTGCCCCAACCACTTTGTGCAAACAAAGTCATAAAATTTAAGTTGGACTCATAGTTCGGTGTTGCATTCACTTTCTACTATAAACTATTGGGTGGAGCTGCTTGGCTGTGTAAAGACAGGAAGCCACTCCATCACCCCTGACAAAGTACTGTATGTGTGTCTACTAGATGTGAATACCAATGAGTGAAGGATAGGTATAATACATTTTAGTGGGATATTCTGTTCAATTTAATAAGGATGACACAACCTTCAGTGTCCTTCACATATGCATACTGATGTAGTTAGATCACACATGCTCCTCCAGGCTTTGATCACCTACAGAAAAGTTTTTTTAATTTTTAATTCATGACTTCAGAAATTACTCTTCCAACAAGATAAGCGTCAGACCACAAGTGTCCAAGTTTGGTTTTGAAGCTAAAATGGATTTCATATCGGTTCTGTTGATCTGCTTTTGATCAAAGCATACTTTATCTGGTAACCACTCGTTACATTGGCAATGATTTCATTTTAATTATTTATAAAAATTATTGGTAAAGCAAATGCAATTGCTTGCAGTACCTGTCTTAATTTTGTTTACAGCCACAAATGTGTCTTTTAGCTATTCTTTGTTTTAGTGCTTGAGTGCTTTTGTAGAATTTTAATGTTTAAAAGCATGACAAAAATACAATAAATAAAACTAAGTGGATCACTACTAAAACCACTGCAACCATCAAGGGTTCTTCAGAGACAAAATGTGAAGAATATGAGTATTGGATACTCCTGAAATTATGATGAATTTGATTTATTCAACCTTCGATGGAATGCAGAGTAATGTCTTTTCAGGTCTGTAAACAGAAAGATAAATGTAAGGTTTGCAGCCAAATGATAGGTGATGTGTGAACTGGAGGTTGTTTGTCGTAAAATCAGTTGGGAGATCAATCTGTTTCCTGATCCTGTAGGATTAAACTCAGAAGCCTTTACAAATGCAAAGTCAGCAAGACACACGGCAGCATAATGCGTCCTCCATTTCCATATATTTAATGCAAGCATCTGGACACAAGTTGATTATTGTAGGAACTGATTACAGTCTAAAGATTGTATTGGGGATGCATGGGCTCATTCCATGAACATGCTCAACGACATGTCTGCTGTACAAAAGTCAATACAATCAGGGTTGATAAATAATTCAACCTAAATTTATGCATTAACTGATCCAAACATGTATCAGTTTTTGATAGAGTTTAATATAATTTGCACCAGCTTGAGTTATACATACTAAAAACTAGAGCAGGCGTCCCCATTCTGTTTTGCACCACAGACCGGTTTTATGCAAGACCATTTTCTCCATACCAGCTGCAGGGATGTGCATGCGAGGGGAGGCCACACGCAGAACAAAACACAATAAGGTGTATCATACTGTATATAATTTCAATAGAGCTTTGGAGCATGACGTCACTGGTCCGCGCGCAAAGGCTCATGGTCCGCGGCGCAAAGGATTATGGGATAGAAATCGCCATATTCAAAGACCACTAAAATAAGCTCTGTCTCTCGTTTTTTTGTTAGAATCTTAGTAGGTTTTAACAGTTTTACAATGGTCCGAACTTGCTGTGTAATTGGATGTAATGTCTGGTCAGACGACCGGAAAAGTAAAAAGATCAAAAACGGACTTTTGTTTTATAATTTCCTCGCCTGGAAGCAATGTGAGGGAGCTCATGTGTCGGCCATAACAAAAAGGAGACGAATGTCCTGGATATCAGCGGTGAGACGTACTGATGTAACGTTCTCCAACATCAAAAGATACATGCTAGTTTGTTCCAGACATTTCCATTCAGGTGAGTATTTTAATTCGGTTTACTGGAGTTGTGCCATTTTGTCCAGGTGTATCATGTTTAGGTCGTGTTCAGATCATAGTGGGTCAACCTACTTTAGGTCGGGTTTATATTATGTATGTAATGTAGTCTGAATTTATACAGAGTGGACATCTGTGTTATTGTGAAATACACTGTTTAAAGTTGATTTTGTTGTCACATTTACCGTAGTAATACTGATCTGTGTTCTGTTTAAAGCAAACCTGCATATGAAATGGATGAGTTAAATCCTGACTGGGCTCCAACACTGCACTTGGGTCACTCTGAGGTAAAAGTGTCAACATCAGACCGACATGCTCGTCGATTAAAGAGACGTTACAGCAGAGCACAAGGGGAAGATGAAGGCCAGGAAGTGATGGAAAGGGCAAATCAACAAGCAGTGGAGGCAGCAGGAGATGAGCATCAACAAGCAGGCAGCAGGAGATGAGCATCAACAGGTGGTGGAGGCAGCAGGAGATGAGCATCAACAAGCAGGCAGCAGGAGATGATCATCAACAGGTGGTGGAGGCAGCAGGAGATGAGCATCAACAAGCAGGCAGCAGGAGATGATCATCAACAGGTGGTGGAGGCAGCAGGAGATGATCATCAACAGGTGGTGGAGGCAGCAGGAGATGATCACCAACAGGTGGTGGAGGCAGCAGGAGATGATCATCAACAGGTGGTGGAGGCAGCAGGAGATGATCATCAACAGGTGGTGGAGGCAGCAGGAGATGATCATCAACAGGTGGTGGAGGCAGCAGGAGATGATCATCAACAGGTGGTGGAGGCAGCAGGAGATGATCATCAACAGGTGGTGGAGGCAGCAGGAGATGATCATCAACAGGTGGTGGAGGCTGCAGAAGATGAACATCAACAGGTGGTGGAGGCAGCAGGAGATGATCATCAACCAGTGGTGGAGGCAGCAGGAGATGATCATCAACCAGTGGTGGAAGCTGCAGGAGAGGAGCATGAGCAAGTTGTGGAGTCTGCGGTGGAAACCCCATGAGAGGACATCACTGTTGCTGCAGATTCGGAGGAGGAAGATGAACCAGCAGCAAAAAGGCGACAAACAGAATGTCCCTTGTGCAAGCAAAGAAGATCAGAAATTAATTGTCTCTTACAAGAGAACAGGGAGCTCAGGTCAGAGCTGAATGAAAAACAGCTAGACAAAGAATTTCTTAGGGGTGACACAAAAAAAGTCAGGTACTATACAGGAGTTCATTGCTTTGCAATATTGTTGTCATTGTTTGAAACTGTTAGGTCTTTTCTGCCCACATCAAAAAAAAATTCACAATTTCAAATGGTTCTGCTCACATTAATGCGTCTTAGACTTGATCTACCTGTTCAACATCTCTGCCATCTTTTTAATGTGTCACATAAAACTTTGTCTAAGACCTTCACTGCTACTGTAGCACACCTTAGGATCCATGTGGAAAGAGTTATTGGTTGTATGAGAAACAAATACAAAATGTTACACAGAACTATACCCATTAGGTTGCTGCTTATATCTGAGGGTGAAGAGGTGATGCTTCTTGACAAGATTGTTTATGTGTGCTGCAGTTTGGTGAACATGTGCCCTAGTATAGTTGTAAAACCTTCGGCTAATGAAACCTGCACATGTTAATATGACACAATGATGTTACTGATATGTGGAAAATATTGATTAGAGAAAAAATATACTGCTTTCTTGTTTAAATATTTGTACAGCTCCTAGAACTGTTTGGTGTTAAATGTTGATTGTAAAAAAAAAGATCGAAATTGTGATTGTGTCACTCATTATTTTGTGTTGAATAACGCAGATTTTTTTTTTTTTTTTTCAAATTTCATAAAAATTCAACTGGTAAAGATTCATGAACCATTTGATCCAGCACTAACATGTAAACATGATGAAATTAATCACATTTGTAGTAAACATTTGATCTATTAACATATGTCATTAACAGGGATTAACCTGTCCAAATAAAAGTTGAATGAATGAATTTCAGGTAAGAAATAAACATAAAATGAAACAGATCCATTTTGAAGTAAACATTTGATGTAATTAAACATTTCTAGTAACAATGTGATGAACATTGTGTGAGTTAATACATTTTATAGAAAAATTGCTACACAAAAATTTGCAAATATAAGTGAACAGCATGATTTACATAATTATGTCTCCCTTGAAGCTGGAGTACAAGCTCTGAGAAATATCTTTAGGAAGCTTCATGTTTTCTGCAGATGTCCAGCCATGTCTGTCTGGGTCCACACAAGGTCACAGTGGTTTGATTGTGCACCTGTGCATAGTGTACACATGATGCTTCTTCAGGTGAACTTCATCTCCTGCCTCCACAGTTATCTGGATGCTGCATGTCTTATATTTGTGAGGGAACTTTCTCCAGGCAGCAGCGATCACATTGAGTCCATCAGGAGATGCTCCAAGTTCAGGAGTTGGATTTTGTACTGCTAGCTGTATTTTTAATGCATCACCCTCATGACTCAGAGAGCAGAACCTGTGAACACACAATTAAAATGGTGAATGAAAAGACAGAAACATGTATCTATAATATATATGCATCTTAATACATATTATATACTGTATATATAAAGTAATCTAATCAAGATTTGAAGTCTACATGTTATTAGACAAGCTCAAGTCATTAAAATAAGGTAATTTGCAAATTGGAGCTTTGTAAATCAGTTAAAAAACATACTTTAAAAATCAAGTGTTCACAATTTTTAATACTCATAGCATACAGATAGTTATGATGAAAATGAAATTGTAAATGGATTTAATCAATATTTCGTGAATATAGTCAATATTCCGTCAGCATCGTGACGGAAGATACAGCGCGAAAACGATGGAAAATCACCTGAATTTCTTTTATTTTTTCTGAGGTTTGCCAAGATGGCGGTCGAGACCGGAACGCCCCGACACTCCCCCACACAGTCACGTGTGATCCAAAGCTCTATAGTACACCTATTATTCAATGTGGATTAGAATTTTATATTTTGCAGTTTTCTTTATATTATTTTGTGATTTATTTATTACAGTAGCCCCTCGTTTATTGCGGGTGTTTGGTCCCCCAACCCCCCACCCGCAGTAAGTGAAATTCTGTGAAGTACAGTAGTGATATTATATTTAGTATTTATATGTATTTTAAGGCTTTAGAAACCATTCCCACACTCTTGCAGTGTTCTAAACTATTAAACCTATGTAATTTTAACAACATACGTTAGTACTGTATATGTAGCTACTAAATTTTACTCACCAGCTCTGCAGAACACAGCAAAAGCTCTCGGTTCTGGTCTGACTCGGTTCGGTTTCTGCAGACATACCCTGCAGTGATGAAGCCTACTATTAATGTTCTAAACTCTTAAACCTACTAATTTTAACAACATACGTATGTGTAGCTACTAAATTTTACGTACAAGGGCGTCCCCGCTCGGAAGTCCAAATGGGCCGGCTAGGAGCTCTTGGGTTCACCACTGAGTCTGGAGCTCCGGTTCTGGTCCAGTTCAGTACAGCTCTTGAGCGTTGAAGTGCATTTTTTGAGGCAGACCTTCGGTTGGCCAGCATAGGACCGTAGGTGGAATATTTGAGTCCAAGTCTGGATGAAAAAAGTCCCGATGGGCTATGGAAACAGCTCCAGAACTCGGAAATCCTCGTGGGTTGGCTAACATCTCTCAAGATTCACCAATAGGTCTGGAGATCTGGTTCTGGTCCAATTCTGGTCCGGTTTGATCGGTTCAATATGGCATCTCTGCATCCGCTAGGTGCCGATTAGATCAAAACTTTACCTCAGTTTTTTTTTTTTTTCAGCAGAAGGAAACAGGGTTTCTTGGTGGGCCCTGTTGCCTTCTGGGAAATGTGGTCGTTATGAGCAGGAATAGAGTGGAGGTTTACTAAAAATGGTGGCATTTGTCAAAGTACTTTATTTTGTCGTTAACTTTTTACTGTACAGTACTGTATCCAGTACTGTCCCAATCATGTGAATAATGATAAAGTTGACAATCATGTGTCCTGTACACAGTGTACAATATTATGAACTGTACGTTCACAAACCACAATAGAGCGAGTCCGCGAAGTAGCGAGGGACTTCTGCATATTATTTAATATAACTTCTTCGTAATGTGGCTAGCCACTAATACAATGCTCCCAGTAAAAACACATTTAATGAAGCGGCAGCCTCCAGTAATTGTTTCTGATCTTTGTCTTGTTTCCTTTTAAAATCTCGATCGTCTTGACTTTATTGAAGGGGGCTCAGTTTCCATGTGGTGAAGCAGTTTTGAAGGATTCAGGGCTTCAGTGATCACCACATATCACACAGAGCATGCTGCGTGTGACAACGGATGTGATGTTGGATACTCAGTGTTTTCATTAGTAAAGCAAGTGCTAAAATTGTGCAGACGAAAGTGTTTTTTTTTTCCAACATAAAACATCATGCAGACAAACTGAGATAGAAAAAGTTTGAAACAAAACTTTTTCATTATTCTTTACAGCCCTGTACAAAATGATCCATGGCCTGGCACTGGTCTGCAGCCTGGTGTGTGTGTGTGTGTGTGTGTGTGTGTGTGCGTGCGTGCGTGTGTGTGTGTGTAGCCTGACTGGATGATTGGGACGGTTACTTGTTAACTGGAGAGCAGTGCAGCCACACTCAGATTGAACAGATGGTTGAGCCACTGAGAGGTTTTGGACTTGACACCTTTCAACGCTGCAACAGAAATCACTGCAACAGCCTGTGACACACACAGACATCCACAAATAAGCCCAGCGTTTTAGATTTAATTAACAGGCTGTTATCCTTTGGAAATGTGCTGGGGCATTTGATCATAGACGTTTTTTACTGAATGTACAAATGTGTAATTTTATTATATTTCATTGAATGAGCAGCCCTGTTGTCAGTCTCTAATTAGACTATATGGAGTAATGTTTTCATTTGTTTTCAATATGGAGTACAGTAGTCCCTCGTTTATCGCGGGGGATCCATACCCCGGCATTTTGAACCTTTCCCACACTCTTGCAATATTTTAAACAATGTTTCTAAACTCTCTAAAAGAGCACAGAATGTCATGATTTCAGCTCCCTGCCTCTGGCTCCACTCTCGGCCACGCCCACTTCTGCACGGAGTTCAGCTGATCAGCTGCACAAGGAAGCTACTCCCACAGTTGTGGGCTGCACACAGACATGTGCACCTGTGCTGCAGGTGCTAAATCATTTAAAATAATTTGTTTTAAATAAAAAATCCATGCCGATCGTGTAGCTCAACCACCAATCAGCCGATTGTGTGTCACGTCCAATCTTACTTTGAAAAACAGCGATAGAGCAAGTCCGTGAAAAATGAACCACAAAGAGGGACTACTGTAATGAGTTCATTTGATAATTGGAAACTTTGTATATCATAGCACCATATAACAACTCCAATGTCACAAATTAAAGTGTATTATAATACAAAGTTGGTTTGAAACCAAAACATCTAAATAGACTGCTTTTTTGCAGCCATAATACATTTAAAGTCAGTTAACATTGGTGATGGACAAGCATCAAGAAATGTACACGTTCAAAATTAGAAAGATAAAGCAGCACAGCTATATATATATATTTCTTCTTTTTTTACTTTAAGTCAGATTTAGTTGAAATCAATTTTAAAATGCTTACAATAATCAAAGCTTTTAAATAAAGTAAATTTTTTTATTTTTTAATAACGTTTTTGAACCTGAGAAACCAGTATTTGTGGCTTTGGCTGATCAGGGATAAAGTAAAGTCTAGTTAACATGTTTCATTTTAAGCCGTTGTGTGTTATTGACGTCATGGACATCTGCCAGAAAATGGACTTCCTCCGTCCCAGTTCTTATTCTAACTACAAACTTTATGAGCAGCATACTAGTCATTCAAAACACTACATGTAAATGCCCATCCATCCATCCATCCATCCATCCATCCATCATCTTCCGCTTGTTCCGAAGTCGGGTTGCGGGTGCAGCAGCTTGAGCAGGGAGGTCCAAACATCTCTTTCCCCAGCCACCTCTTCCAGCTGTTCTGAGGGTGCCCAAGACGTTCCCAGGCCAACCAAGAGACAGTCTCTCCAGAGCGTCCTGGGTCATCCCCGGGGCCTCCTCCCAGTCGGTCATGCCTGAAGCACCTCCCTATGGAAGCACCCAGTGGACATCCTTACCAGATGCCCAAACCCTCAACTGGCTCCTCTCAATGTGGAGGAGCAGCAGGTCTACTCTAGCCGTTTACGCATTGGCCGGCCCTCCCCGGCTCTCCCAGCTTCTAACCCGGGTTCGGCGTCTTCGCATTTACCTTTTCCGCCCGGGATCCACCCTTGTTCTGGAACCATCTTCACCGTGGTTCTTATCGGGCCGAGCCCGACAGAGCTAGTTTCACGTCATGTACTGCTCTCATTTGATTCGTTGTTTGCAGCAGGGGCGGGACTCATTCAAACAACCTCAGCGCGAGGGTTGAATTTCATTCAAATTTAACTACAGAAACGAGAAACCCCTAAAACAATTGTTAGCTGAATTAGTGTTTCTGAGTTAAATTTTTGTTAATAACTGATCACAAATCAGCTTATGTTACAACGTAAATAACACGAAGCGCACACCCATTTCCGCCTTTCAGCGCGACCTGAATGTCATTAAACAATAACTAATATTGTCTAACTGTTGCGCGCAGCCAGGGTTTTAAAATATAACGAATAATCTCTAACTTTTACGTGCAGCTAAAATGTCAAGAGGAGTGATTCCTATATGGGGAAGTTGGACACCTGAAAATTCAGTCTGTCCGAATAGCTCAACGAGTTAATGCATTGTCGTTTTGACCGGGAGAAGTGGGTTCGCTTCCCGCCTGGGACAAAGTTATTTATTTTTTTATTTTTTTATTGGAGTAAATAAAAAGGAGTTTGTTAACCAAACAAACTCCTTTTTATTTAAAAGAAAATGTGAATAAAGAAAAAAAAAGTAAAATAACTTTGTCCCAGGCGGGAAGCGAACCCACTTCTCCCGGTCAAAACGACAATGCATTAACTCGTTGAGCTATTCGGACGGACTGAATTTTCAGGTGTCCAACTTCCCCATATAGGAATCACTCCTCCTGACATTTTAGCTGCACGTAAAAGTTAGAGATTATTCGTTATATTTTAAAACCCTGGCTGCGCGCAACAGTTAGACAATATTAGTTATTGTTTAATGACATTCAGGTCGCGCTGAAAGGCGGAAATGGGTGTGCGCTTCGTGTTATTTACGTTGTAACATAAGCTGATTTGTGATCAGTTATTAACAAAAATTAAACGCAGAAACACTAATATATATATATCCAGCTAACAATTTTTTTTTTGCCGAGTCTCCTCTCTTAAAACACGAACACTCCACCCACGTGAAGAGAGCACCCCACCCACTTCCAGAGAACTGCCCACCCACTTCAAGGCGGCTCTGCGGCAAATGCGTAATGAACGCGGGTGGCCCAGAGCCACCCAGGGGAGCCCCGGGCCATTGAGGGCTGGCCAATGCGTAAATGGCTTCTGAGTCTCTCCCGGATAACTGAACGCCTCACCATATCTCTAATGCCTCTTATCAACAGGTCTGGTTCCTGTAAGGTCCCATTGTGGCTAGTTTGGGCCAGTTCCTATGGGACCGGTTTATTTCTGTATCCATGCGCGCATTAGGACCCCTTTGGTGGGCGTGAAGTTCTCCTGCAGTGGGCGGGTAGTTCTCCTGCAGTGGGTGGATCATTAATATCAACGCTTCTAACCAGCTGGTGGCGCTAGTGATACATTAAGCTCTTTACGAACCACCACTAACAATAGAAGAAGAAGAGCTGGGGAAAACAACACACAACAAAATGGATGACCTCGTTGCTTTTTTCAACGTTCTGCTTTGCCTGTTGCTTTTTCAAAGAGTAGAAGAACTGAGCAGAGTTGGGAGGGAAGCGATTTTCAATCACAGAAGACACGTTATTTTCAGGCGTCGAAGAGAACTTCTGTTCAGACGTTTAACAGCAATCCGAACCATGGAAAGGCTGCGTTTATCCACACAAAACACTGAACAGTCTGGAGCAAAGTAGAGTTTTTGAACGTTTAAATGAAGTTTCCATAGCATAGCATAGTTCATTACTTATTAATAAACTACATTACATTGGACTCTGGAAAAACCTTTTAGTGTTTATGCTTAACCTTGCAGCTTATTAAATTAAGCTATCGCACATTATCTCAACAATTGAAGTGATGTTTAGCAAGAGGAAGCTAGGCTTTTTTAACTTCGATTTGATCCTCTATCCATTAAAAAACTACATGATTTGAAAAACATGGCTATAGTGTTTTAAATTTAAATCCTGCTGTGCTCCATTTTACCAGTCAAACTCACGGAGATATTTTTTGACCTTGGGTAAACATGCTGCAGAAGCTGCTGGATCCACAGGATGGACATCAGGCCACAGGTGTTTGAGATGCTATGATGGAGAAACTCCTGAATGAGGATGATTATAAACAGATTACACAAATCCTACACCTTTATAACTGTACTGCTATGTAGATTGATTTACAAAACATGGAAATAATGTATTATGGCTACAATTTCCAGTACTCATTACAGAAAAAACAAAACAATAGAAAAGCTACTCCTTATTTGTAACTGTCACTAATCATCTGAGGACCTTTGTCAATTTAATGAAAAATAGTGTGTGTGTGTGATTCAAGTTATAAAGCTGTGCTTTGCCGTGAGCTTGGGTTATGGAGATTGACACATGCCGAACAATCTCCATTTTGCAAGCTTACAGAACGCCACAGCTTTATAACTTTATTCACACACT
The DNA here is from genome assembly GCA_038048925.1 of Garcialebias charrua. NCBI lineage: Eukaryota > Metazoa > Chordata > Actinopteri > Cyprinodontiformes > Rivulidae > Garcialebias > Garcialebias charrua. The sequence continues at coordinate 1,501 of JBBPBX010023329.1, read as the reverse complement.
CCATTTTTCATTAAATTGACATTGCTCCTCAGATGATTAGCGAAATGTCTTCACTTCAAATGAAAGTCTTTTTTTTTTTTATCCATTTTGGTTTGGATTTGACATGTAAAGGATAACATAGAATCTTCACCAGTGTCGTTATAGGTTAAAAAAAAACAAAGTTACTTTGCTTATCCTACACTATTGACTTACAACAAAAATGCTGTAAGCGCTTCACTTTTGAAGATAAGATGGAAGCACAACTTACAATTGTGTTTTTATTAGAAATTAAGGCATACAAAACAAGAAAAAACTTTTTTAAGGTTTAGAAATATACATCTCTCGTAACTTATCGGTTTGCCATGGAACGGGCAACCGTTTCCAGCACCCCAAGGAGCGCTTGATTGAAAGCAGCCCTCTGGTCAGCCTCCTGCCTTCGTTGTGCTGCTTCCTCTCTTCTTAAAGCCATTTCCTCCCTCAGAATGGCTTGCTCCTGCTCCCTCGCTGCGTCAGCTTGACGTTGACTCTCCGCAGCAGCGGCCTCACGTGCTTTTTGGGCTTCCTCGATGGTTAACCGGAAGTGTTCCTCTCGCTGTGCCCGGTTCTTCTCCTCCTGTTCAGTCTGAGCTGTAATAAAGCTTTCAGCTACAGTTGTCGCTTTGCGCTTTCTATGACCTAGATAGAACAAACAAGAAAATGGCTGTTAGACAATGAAGTACAGAATGATACAGTTTTTAAATACGTTATTGAAGTTTTAGTTCCTGCTAATTTTGAAAAAAGATCGTAACATCAGGAATATGATTCTCTTCATAAAGCAATCTTGCACCTTTATGGTGGTAAGCAAGTGGGTATAAACAAATGACATGTATTCTTTTTCAAGAGTTTGTGTGAATTTAGAAAAAGAACAAGGCCATCATAAAACAACAAAAAAAAACACACTGAATAATATGAATTATAAACTTGATGAATGAAAGTTAAAGTAATAAATGAATAATACATTTTAGCATTAACACAATTGAATAATTGATAATGTAGTTTTACTACATGTACGTTGTTTTACAAGAAAATAGTAAACACAACACAAAATTACTATCAACGTGATGTTAGACACGTTTGGTGCTGCTTCATACCTAGTAAGGGGTGTTGGGTGGGGCCTTTCTGCTGCGTGTTGACCGGCGGAGTGGATGTAGAATTCCTTGAAGCTGTACTTGGAGATTCAGTGGTCGGGGAAGGGTTTGAAGTGGGAAGGCTTGGAGAGTCAGAAACAGAATCTGAAGAGCCTTCTTCTTCTTCATGGACACTGTCTGCATCAAAAAAAGAGTGCAAAAACAGAAACAAAGTACAGTTAACATTGATGCCAAGTAATGACGACGTAACAGTGTGAGCCTCATTTGTTAAGATAGTGTATATACAGAATTTCTTGAATTAATTCTAATAGCTATTAATATAAATTTAATGCCATTACAATGTTTTTAATACTACTACAACACTGAGCTGGAACCATTGTATTTCAGTTCAGAGC
>JBBPBX010023328.1:22299-40613 GCA_038048925.1 Garcialebias charrua | reverse complement strand
AAATAAATACATTTAAGAATGTACTTAAATGCTGCAAAATTCCAAAAGCACAATCCTTATACAAGTATATTAATAGCTTATCCTAAACTTGAAACTTTTCTTACATTTGTCACTACTTTAACGTTGTGCTATGTTCCTCAAAATGTTATTTTTTCTCTTCTTTTTTTTGTTGCTATTTAGAATGGTATTAATTAGTCTCTGATTAATTTTATTATCATATCAAATGTTATTTTTTTTCTGTTCTTGTATTGTATGCCTTGTTATATTGTTTTTTTTTTTCTTTTGCTTGTTTGTGTGGCTCAATTGCACTCCACACCACTAGAGGCGCTGTTCTGCGGAGGGTGTCTATTTCAACAGTTTTGTTAGACTATTTAAATGTAAAAATTAAAAAAACACATTATAGACTATACTATTAACTGTTCATAATAATGTACTATAAAATTAGATAATTTATAGACACTTTAAAATGAGAGCTGTGATCATTTTAAGCCGCGGGTGCGATACTTCCGTATTTCTTATCTGGCAACACCGGAAACATCGATGGATTAGCTGTTGCGTGTGTGTGTTGTGGTCTCGTTACACACGTTGCCCACAAGTTTTCAACTATTAACTTGTTGCTTCTGTTAACTTTTTGACCTTCTGTGCGAACGCTTCTGAAAATAGCAGCAACTGAACTCTCACGTCAACACGCCCTCATAAGAAAACGAGTTGGTAATAAAACCTTCACTGTTTCTTTTTTTTTATAACCGTTAAGTTTGTCCCCAACGTCGACTAAAAAACACAGCTGGAGAGGCTTTATTTAATTAAAACGAACAAAACTCGGTGTTGAATTTTGTCTCGTTGTCTAAAAGTAAAGCAAAAGTCTTGCCTAAGTGGACAGTTTGAAACCGAATCATGGTAAATGAATGTTCAACAGTGTTAGCGTTTGGTTTAGTGATGCTTAGCTAGCTAAGCTAACTAGCTGAATACATCGTGCTTTTAAAATTAGCTGCCTTGTGATATTTTACTATAGTTTGACTTATAAAAGCCAAGTTTATTTGTTTTCAGTACAATATTTAGCTTTTTTGTTTACAATCTCTGACATAAAATCAGGCTTAAAGAGTTAAACATAAGGTAGATTACATAAAAACAGATGTTTGGTGTATATGCATAACTCACTAAAAATGTATATATACTGTATTTTTTTCTTTTCCCTTATTGTTTTACTATAAGATGTACAATATGCTGCTATGTATGAAAATTTTTTCACTTAAACTTTAAAATTCTTCTAGGAAGCTGAAAAACCCCACTAATCAAGACTTCTGTAAAATATTACAGTACATGGAAGTCCTGCTGCTCAAAAACAAAATATGAATAAATTTGGGACGCCACAAAGTTAAGTCAGGTCTGGACCGCCCAGAAGACCTGACTTACTGAGCATGAACTTTACTAAATTTGGGATGATTTAACATTTTAGCACTTTACTGTGTTTATAACAACAACAACAAAACTCATGTCGGATGCATGCTCAATCATCCAGCTAAATAAATCCTAAAAAGTTAAGTCATATGGACAGATTCCTCTTGGTTGAAAGATTATTCTTACACAAGGACTACTGTGTTTATATATTGCGTCAAAGTTAAAACGTGCAAACCCAGAATTCTTGTTAAGAATAGGTGAACAGTGTTTTGTCATCGTGGGCCATGTGAACAGAGTTATTCTAACATATCTTTCAACAGGTGACGTTGTGTGGTATGAAGATATGTACGCCGTGGGCTGGAGGTCCCTGAGCATCTTTCCTGCACTGACTCACATGAGATAAGAGAAGGCGACAGACATTTTTCTGCTGCCATCATGTCAGGAGATCCACAAGAAAACCATCCGCGGCTTGTGAATCCTCCTCCTCCGGAGGTGAGCAATCCCGACAAGCCGGGACGGCGGACCAACCAGCTGCAGTTCATGCAGAAAGTCGTGATCAACGCGCTGTGGCGGCACCAGTTTGCGTGGCCTTTTTACAAGCCTGTTGATGCGGTCAGTCTTGGACTACCAGTGAGTACATGTATTTAACACTTTATTGATCTGTTGATTGGCAGAAAATGATTTATCTGACATCATTTATATGAGAAGTTGTTTAATCATTGTTTCAGATAAAAACAGACAATCAGACTAAAACCTCTGCAATTAAAGTCTTGTCTTTCTAGACATCACGTTGAGACTGAAAAAAAAAAAACCATCTTGTAAGTCAAATGTATCAAAAATATCTTAGAAGTGAACACTTGCATCCATAAAGGCTGCATCTAGTTTATAAATTCACAAAAGTTCAAGACAAAAACAGCTGGGGCCTCATGTATCAACCGTGCGTGCGCACAAAAACATTGCGCACGTCACTTTCCACGCAAAAGCCCGTATGTATCAAAACTGAACTGAACGTGAATATATGCGCATCCAGGTACATATCCACGCAAGCTCCCGAGCAGGCGTACGCACGTTTCTGTGGTTCTTGTTCCTTTGGCGACACTTACAGGTGTTTCAGAGAAACTGAAGCCCCACAGTCTGTGGTTGACTTTAAGAGCGGCTTGAAGACCTTTCTTTTCAACCGAGCATACTCTTCCTCCTCATGATTCTACTTTTGATCTTAGCTGATACTGTTGTTGATTTTAATTGTTTTATTATTTGTCTTATTGACATTCAAATATGTTGCACCTTGTAGCACTTTGAGATTTCCATTAATGAAAAGTGCGTTATAAATTGAATTCATTATTATTATTATTATTATTATTATTATTATTATTATTATTATTATTATTATTAACTGTTCATGATGTGAAAATGATTAATATTCCCTCCAAACACACGATTAACAAGTATTACATCCACATGACGCAGTGAAATAAAGGACGCGCAAAGTTGTGCCAAAAATAAATTTAACAGGAACGGATTCATTCAGCCTTACTGGAGAATATAATAAATAGTGTAACACGCAGAGCATTTATTTAGAAACAGATATAATTTTCTGATCTAGGATATGGCTTATCAGCCGTTTTCAGAAATAATCATTTTTCAGTTTGGCACTGCTGCTGCGCTCTGGGGAGCCGTGCATCACGCGTGCATACAGAAGCAGCGGTCAAACTGTTCCACAGAGGGAGCTGCAGGTCGATCGGGACTGTGCAGTCCAGTCCACACAAAGCCGGATCATGTCCAATGGAATGTCTCATCCATATGATTCCAAAGGCTGAGTGGTCGCGCTTGGAGCGCGCCGCGCGCACCCTCACCGGTGTTGACACGGCAGCTGGAGGTGTTTCATTATCTGCGTTTATTGTAGATTTCTCCAAAATGACACGTGAAAGTACACCTTATATAACTTGTAGGAGAGCAAAAGCTTCACAGACAGACTGCGCACAGGGCTGCGGGGCGCGCAGCGTCTGGAGACGCCAACATCATGTCATGAAAAGTCTCCACCAAGACGCACAGACTCGTTTCTTCACATCATCTACATAAACAAAGATCTATGTTCTAGCAAACATCCAAGTAAGTTCCTCTGTGTTTACAGTAATAATGGTAATAAACTCGTGCGCAAAGTTAATATTTCCACACAGAATGAATGAATGAGCCGGTTCGCGCACCACAGCAGGGTGCGCGCGCACACAAATACCGACAATCACTCGTTCTTTGCATGATGAACACATTTTATTACTATTCTTACTTAGGATGTTTGTCCTCACTCATATTATATTGAATTCATTATTTTCCCGAATCTAGAAATCATTTCTGATCGCGCAGGGATCAAACAAACATGTCCTTCACACATGCAGGAAGTAATTTGCATCTGTTTAACATATGTAAATGTAGGCGTGTCAGGGGAGGTGTCTCACGTGCGCTCAGTTCCACGTCAATTGTGATGTACAAAAGGAATGTGCGTGGATTCAGGTGTACGCTCAGTTTGATACATCCGGATCTTTTTGTGCGTGCACACATTTCTGGGTTTGACCGTACGTCACTTTCCAGTGAGGAATCCACGCAAGTCTTTGATACATGAGGCCCCAGGACCTTATTTGTAACCAAAGACGTTTCGCTTCTCATCCGAGGAGTTTTTTCATTTCAAAGAACAGAGAGCGTGAAGCCCCCAGTTGCACGTACTACGCAGAGGTACAAGCGTATCCCCGCAGGGCATGTACGCGCAAAGCTCAAATTTTACGACCGCGTACGCAAACGCGTTGTCGCACAATAAACTGCCCGGCGCCGGACTGTTTTGTATGCAACACCAATGTATTAAATTCCCCCATCTTCATCCTTGATCTGGCGTTTTCTTATGTTTTTTTTGCCAAAAGACAATTGATCGCTTCCTCCTCCGTTGACGACTGAAATGATGAGAAATGAACAAATTTGTCACGAGCGAATTAAACTCAGGTCCAACGTGACTGCGGGAGGTTCTGGAGATTTCCTGGTGTGCTGGACCAGCGCTCCCTGTTTTTTTGTGTGGTTTTTTTAGAACTTTTTATTAACATATACAGTATTTTCTGGACTATAGGTCACACCTTTATACTGTATAAGTCACTTTGTCCAATTATGGTCAATAAATTGGAAAAATCCATAAACGGGTCGCACCTTTATATAAGTCGCACCTACGTCACCGCTGACGTGACACGTCACCGCTGAGACAACCCGGAAATGTGGTCCGAGTGTTTAGCTCTGCTGCAAATGTCTGCCACAGGAGCGCACAGCAAGGCTTTAAGAAGATTAACACTTAAAAACAATTATTTGTTTGCTAAAAATTATAGCAAATATGTGTCTGAGCTGAACTTTTCCTTAATAAATGAACGTAATTGTGAAATGAGCTGGATTTAAAAATTTGTTTTGCTACGTCTGATGATACGTGTGCGCGCAGCGGCGGAAACCCTGCATTTCGTTAAAATTTAACAACAGAAACGCCTAAAAAATATATTTGTTAGCTGAAATTATTGTAAGAGTGTGTCTCAGTTTAACTTTTGTTAATAAAATGATTATAATGGTCAAATCAGCTGAATTTAAATAGTTTTGCTACCAAGTAAACAAAACCAGTGCGCGCACCCACAGAGCAGACCCGCAGTGAGCGAGCGAACAACATGGCATAAATGCTCTACAGCGACACTAGTGGCTGCATGACCTAGACCTACGATAATCACTCTCCCGGCGAAGCAAGCAGTGAGTGAGCAGGGTGACAGTTGGATGTTAGGATACGTGCGGATGAAAATCTATTTTTTTCTAGGAAAGAAAAAATCGATATATATCGCAAAATCGATATTATTACACAGCCCTAAAATTTACTCACTTCACCCTAACTGTTCTCAATATTTGGTGAACTTTTGCATACAACATGTTATTTTTGCCCGTTTTCTAAGGGTTCTGTACAAAAATGGATGCAAATGTTTACAGCAGCTATTAAATCGTATCTGCTGCCCTTTCAGAGAGATAGAATTGATCTATTTTTCCAGTCAGTCTTGAAGAGGCAGAACAATTGTTGTTTTCCCTCCTCAGGATTATCACAAGTTAATAACATGTCCCATGGACCTGGGCACCATCAAGAAACGTCTGGAGAACAACTACTACTGGAGTGCGAGTGAATGCATGCAGGACTTCAACACCATGTTTACCAACTGCTACATATACAACAAGGTTAGGCGCTGCACGATTCAAGCTGCATCCATTCTGCTTCCTCGCATAAACTATTTAAAAAACACGTCCGTTTCTTTACATATCTGGTGGTCCAGCTCCTTTAAACATCCAAACTCTTGTCTTCATCCTACTCTGCAGCCTACAGATGACATTGTGCTGATGGCGCTCGCCCTGGAGAAGCTTTTCCTGCAGAAAGTTGCTCAGATGCCTCAGAAGGAAGAGAGTTTGTCTTGTGCAGGCAAAAGGAAAGGTAGAAGAAGCAGCACTACAGGTACTGAACCATGCATATCTAACCAACCTTCAGGAGAGCAGCAGCTGACTCTTCTATCTCCTTTTCTAATGCAAATATGGAGAGAAAGTTTTAGTTTTCATGGGTTTTAGAATTTTGTTTTACGGATGCACGTTATTATCGGCATGGTATCGGCCAATATCAGCATTAAGGTTAAATATCGGACAAAGATGTTAGATATTTATGTAGACTGGTCCTGGGGTTTTTGATCTACTCCGAGACGGGATTATAATGAAATAATGACCCGGTTCTGACTGGGTTAAACTGGGCCAGCAGCTCTAAAAAGAGTCTCCCATGGATTCAGTATCTGTCAAGGATTAGAGTTTATTTTGCTTGCTACATCACATAGAAAGGCTTTAAAGCACTGTCTCATATTTTCCTCATACATCAATCCTCATAAGATTCGTTGAAATCACACTTAAGGCCCCAGTATAGCTCTGCGTTCGGCCGAACGCTGGTCCGTGCGCGCATTCTGTGCGCAGGCAGTCACCTGCACAGCTCTGCGTTCGTTCTCGCGTTAATTCTCGCGTTTTTGCTCCAAATTCTTGTCGTAATTTGAGCAGCTGCGCGCAGAGCGTTTACCTCTGGGACAAATTGAGGTCGCTGATTGGTCATTTGCTGACACGCCTACTGAATTTATTGACAAGTCGGGTGAAAAAAAAGGCACAAGCTGGCAGCTGCAGCCGCAGCGGTGTTCTGTGTTTATATGTTAATAAAAAGTTCTAAAAAATAAAATAAAAACGGGGAGCGCTGGTCCAGCACACCAGGAAAGCTGCAGGAACTCGCGCAGCCACGTTGGACCCGAGTTTAATTTGCTCGTGACAAATTAATTCATTTTCTCATGATTTCAGTCATGGAGTCAGCGGAGAGGAAGCGATCACTTGACTTTTGGGAAAAGAAAAAAAAAAGCCAGATCAGGGATGAAGAATAGGAATTTAATACATTTGTGTCTCATACAAAACAGTCCGGCGCTGGGCAGTTTATTGTGTGACACCGCGCTTGCGTTCGCGGTTGTAAAATTTGAGCTTGGCGCCTTTTTGCCCGCGTTCGAACGCTTGTGCCTCTGCGTTCAAATGGCGTCGAGCGGCGTTCAGCCGAACGCAGAGCTATACTGGGGCCTTGAGTCACGCCCCCTCATACACCTGACTGGAAGAGCTCCCCTTCTGCAAAGGGCGGAGCCTAGGCCCTATAAATCAGTATTAACACGGGACACCGCTCTCTCTTGAGATTTTCATTAATGAAAAGTGCGTTATAAATTGAATTCATTATTATTACAGTACAGTATTATTATTATTCCGGATGCTGATCATATCAGAGAGCCAGCGCTGTAAACTGTAACCTTTTCCTGCCTTTATTTTAATACAATTGATGAAACTTAATTCACGTTTCCTTGATTTATTTAGTATGAGTTGCCACTTTTGAGGGAGATCCGAACCGGGGAAAGGGACGATGGAGCTGGAGGCGGGTCTTGGGTCTCCCACGGCCGGAGGCCTGCACCCAGCTCCTCATCCCAACATCAGCCATTCCATCAAAATAAATCACCGACATAAAAGTCACTGTTTTTTCATTAAATTTTTTGTTATTTTTTAAGTGCTGTTTTATTTATACATTATTAATTAAGATTTGGTTTGCTGGTTTGTGGATCCTCACACCGTCATGTTTCTTTTTATATTTCTAGTTCTGTCTCTTACTTCCTGTGAAACAAACTGCCCTCTGGAGGAATATAAATTGAAGCTTGGGGGAGGGGGGGAAAGTCAGGTTTTGATTTGATGTACCGGTATTTGAACATTTATATCGCGTTTTGTTGCTTTTATCAGAAAAGAAAAAAAGGCGTGAAAGTGAGGAGCAAACTGCAAATCCTACAAAGACGAATGACGACGAGAACGATCCGAAGCAACAAACGGAGGAAGGGGGTCTGAGCGACCAGCTCAAGTACTGCAACGAAATCCTGAAGGAAATGCTCTCTAAGAAACACTCGAGCCACGCCTGGCCCTTCTACCTGCCTGTTGACGCTGACGCTCTGGGGCTGCACGATTACCATGACATCATCAAGTACCCGATGGATCTCAGCACTGTTAAAGTACGTTCACTTCTGTAGCCTATTTTTGTGTTTTTACAATTAAAATCACAAAGTCCACGGTTCAGTTGTTTGTTCTGAACCCGCAGAACAAGATGGACGGAGGAGAATACCAGGACGCGCAGCAGTTCGCCGCAGACATTCGTTTAATTTTTTCCAACTGCTACAAATACAACCCCCCACATCACAATGTTGTCGTCATGGCCAGAAAACTTCAGGTGGGTTGTTGCATATGAAAGGCAAAAAAGAAAGGTATTTTGGCTCCGTTTGACTTAATTTCTTTTTAAATTGTGTTTCAGGGCGTGTTCGAGCAGAGGTTTGCCAAGATGCCAGACGAGCATGTGGAGATGACCTCAGCAGGCAGCGCCACGTCTGCTCAAAGTGCAGCTTACTGTGGCCTGAATGCAAACGGCTACTTCAGTCTGGACAAATCGAAATCAGCAGAAGTGCAACAGCAGGTGGGTTCCTGCAAACAAAAGTTTGTTACACTGAATATCAACCTTACAATAGGCCTGTCGCGATAAACAATAAATCAATTAATTGCATGATAAATGAAAATGATCCACCTCAATTTGATTTATTGGATTTATCGTTTCTTCGTGTCTCTCTTTCTACTGAAGACACTGGATGACAAAAAGCTCAACTCCGGTGTTCTTTTCACTTTAAAATGTGTTGTAACTGTCCAAAATCACATTTTGGATAGTTAAAAGCAGCTAAGCTACAAGCTAAGCTAACAGGCCGACCTCTGTGTAAAACCTCTGTCTTGTCAAATCTCCAAAATTCACGGTTGAAACCCATGCCTTCGCCTAAAAAGTTGTTTTTCTCTGCAAGAAGAAGCTGAGAACTTGTTTACTGATTTTTTTAATTAAAAGTTTTGCGTGAACACTGCTAAAGAGCTCAAACCACATCGAGCGTCCGCCATAAACAAAGGCTAATACTGTACAATGTCACCAGGTCAGCCCATGTCACGTCTTAAAGAGACAGCTGCTTATCCATCCTTTGGGTCAAACTGTCTTATACTTCTATCAGGGGGGGTCAAAAAAGGTACTACACCCCAGACAAATCAACATTTCTTCTAAATTTTGACAATTAAATATTGTTAAATTTCAAACAATATTATTGTTTATCGCAACAATTTCTGAGACAATTAGTCGCCCAGTAAAATTTGTTACCTACCTTACAATGCTTTTTTTAAGCTGTGTTCACACACTGCAGCCCTGAACTGTTCAGGAGGTGTTCCAGCCAGGTTGGCTGTAGGAGTGCATATTTGTCCCGTGCGTTTCCTGCCCTGATCTCACCGTAACTGTCTGGATGATCAGTGAGAAGTGGGACTGCAGCTGCAGATGAAAGTTGCTGTTTTATGCTCTTTTCTGCTGACTTGTGCATTACTTGCTGGACTGAGCACCTGTCAGTGACTGAGCACCGGTCAGTGACTGAGCACCTGTCAGTGACTGAGCACCTGTGGAGGAAGTGGACGCGGGCACACCTTGGCTGCCGCTGCTCCTCGTACTTTTTGCTTTTTGAAGCCTTTTTTATTACTTTCTGCTGTTTTTTTCACCGAGCCTTGTTGGACATTTCTACCTTTCTCGATTGCAGAGTGCGACAGGCGTAAAGCCTGTGTACAGCACCTGTACGAGCCGACGCGGACATTTCTACCTTTCTTTGAACCTTTCTACCTTTCTTGAACGCAGAGTGCGGCAGGCGCAAGCCTGTGTACAGCACCTGTGTGAACGGACGCGGACATTTCTACCTTTCTGTGATTAAGTTTTGTGTTTTAGTTAGTTAGTTTTAGAGCAACTGTCTTTTCTGACTGCGTTGTGGATCTGCAAACATTATAAGTTGCCGGTCAAAGCAGATGACCGCTTGTCCTGAGCCTGGGTCTGCTAGAGGTTTCTTCCTTCTAAAAGGGAGTTTTTCCTTTCCACTGATGCCATTGTGCTTGCTCAGGATGGGAGATCGTGGCGAAGCCAAGATTTGACTTGTTTGCTTGATTCATTAGATAGAAAACTTTCCTAGTCTAACCGGAATTTTAATAGTAGGGGCTGCTAGCTCCCGCTAGCTTCAACACGAATTTAGCTTCGAGTATCACGTAGCTGCACTTATTGTTCGCTTACCTGCTGCCTCTCTCAACTTCCTGTGTCCTCTGGACTGTTCTGGACTCTCTCCTGTACTCCTTCAAGGTAATGCTCGTTCGAGTTACCTCTCTCTGCTTCTTGTATATCTTTCTCGGAGCCGTGGGCCTGCTGCTAGCGGCTAGCTCTGTGCTAGCCTCCACCGGCTCGTGGATGTTGACGTATTCCGCTTCGCAGTTGTTTGAACTTAACAACTGCTCCATTCCTCTTTCTATTTCCACCATCAAACAACTGGGACTTCTGCGTAGACCTCGTTACATCCATAGAAGCTCTCGAAGGAAAACCGTTTATTCTCAAGCGAACTCGGATTCGATTAGTGCTGTCTGGGCTGAAAGACGTGTCGCACCTCGATGGCGTCATCAGAACGCTGCGTCTGTAGGCCTTTGTAGTCCTCTGCGCACGAAGTGGCGAGGAAAACGTGGAGTGGATTTCAGTCTGCTTAAACCGGTTCAAAAAGCTCCTATTCCAACTGGTATTAAATTAGAACTTTTCAATGTGCAGTCTCTTTCCAACAAGTCATGTTTAATTCATGATCACATTCTGGAGAAGAACTTGGACCTCATGTGTCTTACAGAGACGTGGCACCAACCAAACGTGTTCAGTTCTCTGAATGAAGCTTGTCCCTCTGGATACAGTTATCTGCAGAGAGCCCGCAGCACTGGCCGCGGTGGTGGTCTGGCTGTAATCTACCGCAGTAATTTAAATTGTCTCATCTGTCTTCTCAGGACTTTTCCTCTTTTGAATGTCTGGCTTTCAGCTTCAAAGCCCCACTCCTGATGAATGTTATATTAATTTATAGACCTCCCAAACCGCATGTTTCATTTAACTCAGAGATGCATGACCTCCTCACTTTTTTCTGCACCTCCCCTGTGAAGACTATTTTTCTTGGCGACTTAAATATCCACGTGGACAATTCTTCTTCACCTCTGGCAACAGATTTTACGTCTCTTTTGGACTCTCTTAGGCCCTGTACACACGTAGCCGTTTATCAGTAAAACCGAACAGTTTATGATGCGGTTTGGCCTTTGATCCACACGTGAACTCTGGTTGATGTAACTATAAACGAATAATAACAAAACTCCGGCCAAAGTGAAGATTTGAGAACTCTCCGCTTTCGAGTCTGCGTGTGCACTTTCAGAACGGAGCTTTCTGCTCCACCGCCTCCAGCTGCTGCGGCGCTGACAGTCACACAATGCTCTAAAAAAAGCACTAAAACGTCAACCTACCTGCTCTACATGATTCCCAGTCGACATTTTCCTGCGTTTTATTAATTTTGTACTCCAACACGGTATTTAATAGTAGTTCAACCTCACGGTCTGTCCACACAAACTAAAGAAAATAAATAAATAAATAACAGGAAGTCGCGGCAGTTGGAGGGTTGTGACAGCACTACACTGCCATCTATGGGTTCAGCATATTCATTACAACGCTCTCTGGTGAAATAAAACGGGACATGTAGACAAACATTTTAAATATTCGAACATGTATGGACAGATGGGGTTTTTTTGCGCAAATATTCGTTTTTCAAACACCAGGCTACGTGTGTACAGGGCCTCAATCTCACTCAACATGTTGACACCCCTACGCACAGCAGGGGGCATACTCTGGATTTGGTGATTACAGACACTGTACTCATCAATAACTTATCTGTATATGACCTGGGTGTCTCAGATCACAGGGTCATCTCCCTGGAAGTGCCTTCATCTTCGCCTGCTTCAAACCCAAAACGACCCATCCAGTTCCGTGACCTTAAAAACATTTCCCTTGATGTTCTGTCTGCCGATCTTCACACCCTGACCGCTGTCAATCATTCATCTGCAGATGACTCTGTGGATTACTACAACCAATCTCTTCGGGAGCTCCTGGACCTACACGCCCCCTTAAAGACAAGACTGGTGTCTTTCTCCCGCTCAGCCCCTTGGTACACTGATGAGCTGCGCAAGATGAAGGCAACTGGCCGTGCTATTGAAAGACGTGTAAAATCATCTGGTCTGTCTGTGCATAAGCAGGCATATAAAGAACATCAGAAAGCATACGCCTATTCTCTTAAAGAAGCACGCTCCAAATATTATTCTAACATCATCAACACCTGCCCTGGAAACTCTAAACAGCTCTTCTCCACAATCACTCGTCTGCTTAATCCCATTAAGCAAACTCTTGAGGACTCTGCTCAAAAATGCGACCTGTTTCTTTCATCTTTTAAAACCAAAGTTGACACTATCAGATCTCAGCTCCACAACCTCCCCGTTCTCAGTGTGCCACCCACCCGTCTGCATTCTGGGACCCTAAACAGCTTTGACGAAGTTGTTCAGAGTGAGGTGGAGGCCATCATCAAGAAAATGAAGCCTTCATCCTGTGCCCTGGATCCTTTCCCCTCGTCTCTCATAAAAACCAATCATTCTGCAATAGGCCCACTTATCACTCAAATAATAAATCAGTCTCTACAATCTGGTCATGTTCCACTGCCTCTAAAAACCGCCATCATTAGGCCTCTTCTGAAAAAATCTAATTTGGATCCCGACATTTTTTCTAATTACCGCCCAATTTCACACCTCCCTTTTCTGTCTAAAGTGCTGGAAAAAGCTGTTGCTGCTCAGCTGCAGGATCACCTACAACAACACTCCCTGTATGAGAAGTTCCAGTCTGGATTCAGGGCAGCTCACAGTACAGAGACTGCATTGCTGAGGGTTACCAATGATGTCCTCTTGGCTGCTGACACTGGCTCTCCCTCCATCCTTGTCCTCCTTGACCTCACTGCAGCCTTCGACACTGTGGACCATAGTATCCTCCTCCACCGTCTTCATGTGGAGGTCGGTCTCTGCGACACAGTCCTGGACTGGTTCAAATCTTTCCTCTCCAATAGGCTGGAATGTGTTAGTCTTGGCAACGCCACGTCCCAGACAGTTTGTGTCTCCTGTGGTGTCCCTCAGGGGTCGGTTCTGGGGCCCCTGCTGTTTTCCCTTTACATGCTGCCTTTAGGTCAAATTATTAATCAGTTCAACATTTCTTTTCACTGTTATGCCGACGATACACAGCTTTACATCAGGACTGGAGCATCCTCATCTTCCACCTTGTCATCTCCATCTTCACTCACTGCCCTCTCTGCCTGCCTGGAGGCAATTAGGGCATGGATGAATCAGAACTTTCTTCAATTAAACTGCTCCAAGACTGAGGCCATACTGATTGGCACCCCTCACCAGGTACAAACATCTCCTATAACAACACTTTCCTTTTCTGGACAAGACATCCCCCTCTCCACCTCTGTTACTAATCTTGGAATAAAAATGGACTCCAATCTTACATTTGAAAATCACATTAAGCATCTGTTTAAAACTTGCTTCTTCCATCTTCGAAACATCTCCAGACTTCGCCCATCCCTAACTTTTTCCGATGCTGAGAAGCTCGTCCATGCTTTTGTCTCCTCCAGGCTCGACTACTGCAACTCCCTGTTTATTGGAATCCCTGGCAAAAACCTTCAGAAACTTCAATATATTCAAAACAGTGCAGCAAGGATCTTGTTGAGAGTTCGCAAATTTGAACATATTACACCCATTCTCCATAACCTTCATTGGCTTCCTGTCGCCTACAGAATTCAGTACAAAACTGCTCTCATTACACATCAATGCTTACACGGAACTTCACCAGATTATCTGAAGGATATTCTTATTCCATACTCATCCACCCGCTCGCTGCGGTCACAGAACAGCAATCTCCTTCACATTCCGAGAACCAAATTAAGGACCATGGGAGACCGGGCTTTCAGTGTGGCTGCCCCCTGCCTGTGGAACTCTCTTCCTGACTGTCTAAGAGCCCCACAGTCTGTGGTTGACTTTAAGAGCGGCTTGAAGACCTTTCTTTTCGACCAAGCATACTCTACCTCCTCATGATTCTACTTTTGATCTTAGCTGATATTGTTATTGATTTTAATTGTTTTATTATTTGTTTTATTGACATTTAATTCTGTTGCTCCTTGTAGCACTTTGAGATTTTCATTAATGAAAAGTGCGTTATAAATTGAATTCATTATTATTATTATTATTATTACTTTCTACCTGCTCTTTGCTACCATGACAAGGATCACACTAATCTGCAGTCTCTTGTTCTGGAGTGCTTATGGGGAAAAGTCCAGACCTAATGGAGGTCGTCAAATCCTTCTGAGCATCTCCTGCATTCAAAACAGTTGTAAATAATTTACCCTCTACCACATACATGCTCTTAAATACAGTACAATGGATCTCTACATCGCTCTCCACCAAATTCTATGTGGCAGATTTTAAAGAAATTCTCCAAAAGTCACATTGGATGGACATCTCCATGTACATACATGTACATAATTTTGCCACATGTGGTGCAAATGATAATAAAGAATATCTGTATCTGTACATTTACTCAGTTCAATTCAGTTTATTTCTAAAGCGCCAAGTCACAAAACAAGTTGTCTCAGGGCACTGAACAGGAACATTCACATACATAAAAAAGCAAATTAGTAAAAGTTCTCTGTCTAAGGAATCCAGCAGATTGTGTTCGAGCTTCACTTCGTCACAGTCTCCCATCCTGAGCAAGCACAAAGGAGACAGTGGAAAGGAAAAACTCCCTTTTAACAGGACGAAACCTCCAGCAGATCCAGGCTCAGGACGAGCTGCCATCTGCTTCGACCAGCTGGGGTTTGAGAGGACAGGAAGTAGGAACAGACAAACAATGGCAGGTCCAGGTGAACTTTCGAAGTATTACAAAAATAATAATAATAATAACACGTTAAGATAGAAATAATTACAAACACAAACAGGAAGAGTAGAGCAAGTAAAGACAGAGGGCATGTGGTTAATTTGTCCTCCAGCAGCCTAAGCATATAGCAGCAGAACTAAGGGATAGCACAGGAAACACATCCCTGACTATAGGATTTGTCAAAAAGGAAAGTCTTCAAACTGGACAATGTGTCAGCCTCATGGACAGAAACTGGAAGTTGGTTCCACAAGAGAGGAGCCTGAGAACTGGAAGATCTTCCTCCCATTCTGCTTCTGGAAACTCTAGGAACCACAAGTAAACCTGCAGTCTGAGAGTGAAGTTGTCTGTTAGGAAAATATGGAACAATAAGATCTGTAATATAAGATGGAGCTAGGTTGTTGAGAGCTTTGTAGGTTAGAAGTAAGATTTTGAATTCAATTCTGGATTTGACAGAGAGCCAGTGGAGAGAAGCTAAAACTGGAGAGATGATCTCTCCCACTGACTCCAGTTAAGACTCTGGCAGAAGCATTTTGGATCAACTGAACACGTTTTAAATAATTAAAATAAATCTACAACTCATTAATTTTGGAATCAACCCCGATCCAGATGTGTTCGCTGAGCGACCTCAGCAAACACAAAAATGGCTAAAGTTCAGCTACGGTAATTCAACAGATATCGAGTTAAATTTGATGTGGTAGTAGCTTAAAATAATTCTCAACACGTACGCTGAGCAGTAACTGTGAGATCTGTTTTGTTGTCTGTTAGCAAAATCCAGACATGCAGACATGTTCCTGTTTTTAGTTTTCTACATCTGCCTTATACTGTAATCTGTCTGTTTTGCTATTTTGACATCTTTTTTTAACTTGTTAAAAAAAAAATCTGTATTTCTCTTATGATTATCTATTGTTGATTGTCAAAGGAAAATCTGTTGTTGTTGTCATCATTCTTTGTTTGTAGCCAGGTCTCTCTTGTAAATGAGTCCTCGAGGCTCAGTGGGATTAACCTGCCTAAATAAAGGTGGAATGAATGAAAGGAAAAAAAAAGTCCTGTCAGCCACTGGACAGATTTTAAGTAACATTATAGCACAACGTGACGCACGTTAACGATAATGCTTCTGTTCTGCCACACCAAATTTCAGCTCAACAGTTTAATAGCCATGTTTGTTTTTGATGTTAATTCGTTGTGGAGGCCATTTTGAATCAGGATGACTCCTAAAGTTAACGACGTAAAGAAATATGCAGAATGATTAACTTTCTGTGAGTTTCATTAAAACTTCAGCTTTAATTGATTGTCGACACTTCTTGTTTGTTAGCAAAATATTTCATGAATCACTGGATGCTTTAAGGTATCATCGAGGAATGCTAGGCCTTCAGCCCTTTTCCTGATGTCACTTCTTCTGCAGTTTTGCACAATTGTTGGCGCTTTACATTTACTCAGTGATTTGTATTAGCTTATCTGCTAATTTATTTCTAATAATTGTCCACGTAGCTCAAGAGTGTTCAGCTCGCTGCGCTGTCAGAAGCCCCAAAGACGAAGAATGAAAAGGACAAGAAAGAGTTCAGCGGGAAAACTAAGATGACTTCCATCTACAGCACAAGGTACGATAGGTTACCTTATTTTGTTTGTTTGTTTGTTTAATTCTAATTCAGAAAAAGCATTCAATACAAAAACAACTGGACTTTATTTGTAACAGAAAACGTTTCGCCTTCTATCCAGAAGGCTTTCTCAATTCAAAGAGCAGGCTGTGTCAGTGAAGTTATAACAGGCTGAGATGACACACACAAACCTATGTAAATTGAGAGCTGAGTTAACACCAGTGATGGCATAGTTATGAAAAAGTAACTTAGTTAAGTTACTGATTAGTCCTTGGGAAAAGTAACTTAGTTAAGTTACTGATTACTTGATTTGGAAAGTAACTAAGTTAGATTACTAAGTTACTTTATTACCACTTTCGGCCGCTAGGGGTAGCAGTACCACTTTCATTTTTTTGTACTTCATTGTGTGTTTTATGAGTGTGGACAAAGTCAAACACTAAAGCTGTTTAGAAAAAGTTTATGTTGTTTATTTTCTTAAAGGGACAGAAATGTTTGTGAAACCTTGTTTTCGTACCAGTTTGAAGGAGCGGTGTACAATAATTCAGGGAATAAGATTGTGGAATGGTCTGGAAGAAAATGTTAAAACAGCCAGATCTCGGTATATATTTAAGAGATTGTTAAAAGGGATTTTTTTGAAAGAATATGAAAAACTAGCATAAGAATTTATATGAATCGTTGTTTGAGTTGATGTAGTCTTTAATTTGATGATGTTAACTTTGTTCTTTGGTAAATTATTGTTGTGAGTATCTTTGGGTAAAAGGGGCAGAGATTATAAGATTATTCTTCATCTGCTGCCTTTCATTTTATTTTGAATGTATGTTTTTTTATTTTTTTGAGTTGTTACTTGATTTTAATGAAATGAATAAAATTTAAATAAATAAATAAATAATAAATAAATAAAAAGACTTGATTTCTAAACTTAAAAATATTTAGATCACAGATCAAAAGTTTAAACTGAGAGAATGTATCATTTTAAGGTAAAAATATGTTGTTTCAAAATTTCATAGCGTCAACAAATCCCAAAAAAGTTGGGACAAGTCTATTTTTACCATTGTAAGTGGACCCCTTACCGATAGCCTTGGCCCCCCCTCGCCCCCCCCAGCAATAAAAGTCTAGCTCCGCCACTGTTGTTCTGTGCAGTGGGATGGGGCTGGCTGCACAGAACACTGTCCCACGTTCTGTCCACCCGCGCGCGTGTGGGACGGTGTTCTGTCCACCCGCGCGTCCCACCGTCCCACCCGCGCGCGTGTGCACATAGCGAAACTACTTTTTTAAATCCAGCTGATCATTGACCATTTCGGGAATTTATTAAGGAAAGGTTAGGCTCAGACACATCTTTGCTATAATTTTTAGCAAACAAATTACCGGTATTGTTTTTACCGTGTTTTTGAAGCTAGACAACACTTCCTCCTTCCTCCATCCGTACATTTGTCAGCCTGGTGTCAGGTTTCACAGCGTCTTTGTTTTTAATCACTCCCCGACCCGAGACGCATGAGGAAATAAAATTTAATTACAGTACTACAGAAAATGACCAAAAAAAAGTAACGCACAGTAAATTTTGATAAGTAACTTTAATCTGATTACTGGATTTTGAAAAGCAACGCGTTAGTTTGCTCGTTACTGAAAAAAGTGGTCCGAGTGGAGTAACGCGTTACTTTGTAACTCGTTAATGACATCACTGGTTAACACACACACATACCTGAGATAACACCCACGTCCTATGTAAATTGACGAATCACACCTTAACAGTAGGGGTTTCTTAAGTTCTTTGTTAGTCTAATTCACAGAAGTGGCTCCTCTGTTCTCATCAGGTGTGAAACCGTCTGGGAAGCAGACCTAAAGGCTGCATTATAGGTTTTTGAAAG
>JBBPBX010023328.1:3632-22239 GCA_038048925.1 Garcialebias charrua | reverse complement strand
TTTTAACATACACAGCTTCTTTCACACCCCTCTCAAACCATCTGTGTTCTTGGTCCAAAATATGCACATTCTGGTCCTCAAAAGAGTGTCCCTTGTCCGTGAGGTGGAGGTGAACAGCTGAGTTTTGTCCAGAGGAGGAGGCTCTCCTGTGTTGGGACATTCTTCTGTGAAGAGGCTGTTTAGTTTCTCTAATGTAGCGGTCTGGATAGTCCTCACTGCACTGGACTGCGTACACTACACCACTCTGTTTGTGTGTACCGTATTCGTCGGTGTATAATACACTCCGGTGTATAATACGCTTTGTCCAATTTTTGGAAATAATTCATAAAAATCTGTACATAATACGCTTCGGTGTATAATACGCGCTGCTGTGACAGTCTTTTTTATGGCCACTAGATGGCGCCAAACCCTCCCCGACGTAACGTATCACCACTGACGTTACGCGTCATACGCGTCACGGATGAGACAACCCGGAAATGCGGTCCATTGTGCAGCGCGAACTGAATTTCATTAAAATTTAACTACAGAAACGCCTAAAAATATATTTGTTAGCTGAATATATATGTTAACGTGTCTCTGTTTAATTTTTGTTAATAAATTATTACAAATCAGCTGAATTTAAAATGTAAACAACACGATGCGGGCACACACACAACAGGCCCACAGGCCCGGTTTGGAGCGAGAGCTGAATTTAATTAAAATTAAACTACCGTACTGAAACACTTCAAAAAATATATATTTGTTAGCTGAATATATATGTTAACGTGTCTCGGTTTAATTTTTGTTAATAAATGATTACAAATGAGCTGAATTTTGAACGTAAACAACACGATGCTCGCACCCAGAAACGGTTGGCTGCGCAGCAAGAGCTGAATTTAATTAAAATAAAACTACCGTACAGAAACACCTAAAAATATATATATTTGTTAGCTGACTTTATAGCAAACGGTCTCCTGAGCTTAACTAAATGTGAAATCAGCTGGTCTGAGCTGGATTTTAAAAAATAGTTTGCCGATTTATTTCTTTAAATTTAGCTAAATAAACGCTTAAAAATATATTTCTTACCTGACTTTATAGCAGACGGGCTCCTGAGCTTAACCAAATGTGAAATCAGCTGGATTTAAAAATCCGTGGTGTGGTTTATGAGTGGTATCTTGCAAACAAAAACAGCGAACCTCACAGCTAATTGCGGCTACCGGTACATCCAGAGCAAGGAGCGGGCAGCGACAGAGTCAGTCCGACCAGAGGAGGCTTTTTTCGGACACATGAGCTAGAAACGTCTGGAAGTGGCCCTCTTCCTCTTCGCTCTCTGAGTCCTCTGCTGCTGCCCATAGCGCCCATAGCGGCAGAAACTGGTACTGCACCATTTTTGGTACAGTCTGCAGGTAAACAGACTACAGGGCGCATTAGCGCCCATAGCGGCCGAAACTGGTACTGCACCATTTTTGGCCAAAATGAAAAACGGAGATATCAGAGCCAAAAATGGGTCTAAAAATATGGGGAAAAAATCCATAGATAATATGCTTCGGTGTATAATACGCAGGATATTCAAATGAGCAATAAAAGAGCGTATTATACACAGACGAATACGGTAGGTGTTTTGTCCTTATGGTGCACCAGTCTCTGTCTGAGAGTCCTGCTGGGTTTGAAATGTACAGTACTGGGATGTTGTGTTTGTTGAAAATCCTTCTGAAATTCTCTGAGACACCAGCAACATAAGGAATGACAATGTTTTTTCATCTGTTCTCCTTTTTCTGTTCATTAGTGTGTTTTGTAGATTTCCTCGCTGACTTGACAAAAGCCCAGTTGGGATATCCACATGTTTGGAGAGATTTTTTGATGCGTTTCTGTTCCTTTTCCTTCCCTTCTGTCTTCGTGGGGATGTTTTCGGCTCGATGCTGTAAAGTTCTGATGACAGAAAGTTTGTGTTCCAGTGGATGGTGAGAGTCAAACAGAAGATACTGGTCCGTGTGGGTTGGTTTTCTGTAAACTTCAATGTTGAGACTGTCTTCTCCCTCCATATGCACCAAACAGTCCAAAAAAGGCAGCTTGTTGTCGTTTGCATCCTCTCTGGTGAACTTGATGTTGTTGTCGACCGAGTTAATGTGTCTGGTGAAAGCTTCCACTTCCTTGGCTTGGATTTTGACCCAGGTATCATCCACATATCGGAACCAATGGCTTGGCGCTGTTCCCTCATAGGAGTTTAGGGCTCTCTGTTCCACTTCCTCCATGTAGAGGTTGGCAACAATGGGTGACACTGGAGATCCCATGGCACAGCCGTGCTTCTGTCTGTAAAATCTGTCATTGAACTTGAAATAGGTGGTGGAGAGGCAGAGATCCAGCAGGGTGCAGATGTGGTCTGGGGTGAAGTTGGTCCTTTTGTCCAAATCCTTGTCTTGTAGAAGTCGTTTTTTGACGGTTTCTACTGCTTCAGAAATGGGTATGCACGTGAAAAGAGAAGTCACATATGATACAAGAGTTTCTCCCGGGGCTAGCTTCAAATGTTGAACTTTGTTGGCAAAGTCAATGGAGTTCTTTATGTGATGAGGTGTGTTTCCAACCAGAGGAGCTAAAATACCAGCGAGATGTTTAGCAACATTGTATGTCACTGAGTTCATGCTGCTGACGATGGGTCTGAGAGGTGTATCTTCTTTGTGTATTTTTGGAAGTCCATAAAGACAGGGAGTGGCCTCCCCTGGGTATGATCTATAATACATTGATCGATTGAAACGTTTTCTGTTACAAATAAAGTCCAGTTGTTTTTGTATTGAAAACTTTTTCTGATTTCATCATGTCCTGGATGACTGAGAATCTTCACCAGCAGTTTACTTCTAATTGTTTTGTCGTCACCTTAGCCCGCTGTGCGAAGACTTGGATTCAGACCAGGAGTCTTTGCCGATGTCTTATGAAGAAAAGCACCAGCTGAGCCTCGACATCAACCGCCTGCCCAGCCTGAAGTTGGGCCGCGTGGTGCAGATCATTCACGACCGGGAGCCCGCCATGTGCGGCACCAACCTGGACGAGATCGAGATCGACTTCGAGGTGCTGAAGCTGTCCACGCTGCGGGCCCTCCAGCGATACGTCAGGTCCTACTTCTACAAGAGATTTAAGAAACTTCAAAGTACCGGTAGGTTCAAACCGTTTGTTAGAAGTTCTAATGTCTTCATCGTATTTATCGTCAGGGTTGCCAGATAAGAGATGGCAAACTCGTGTACCGTTGCTTTAAAATGATTGCATTTTGACCCAAACTGTCTGATGTGCTGAGTGAGGTGAACTTTTCTGGGGGAGGAGCTTGTAAGATGAGTTGTATGCTGTGTTTATCTGGCAACCCTGTTTATCGTTTTCATCTTTTTTGTTCCACTTTATCCAGGAAAGAGAAACGGAGCTGTCTTCCATCACATCAGCAGCTCTTCAGATTCTTCCTCCAGAACCTCCTCCGACTCCACTACAGAAGACAGTGACTTTTGAGCACCTTGCTGTTGTATTTATTCCTTTTTTTGTAATATGTTCTCACACATTTTTATTTTTCTACTTGTACTGTATATGTTCACTTTATTAAAAAATAAACTTTACCGTCTTTTAGTCATTGGAGACTTTACTGGTTTTACTTTACGGATCCCAAAATTCCGTTCTGGTTTTTATGTGACATCATGACTCGGTGCAGCCAGGAGGCCTCAGGTCTCCATCTCTGCTCTTTGCAGACGATGTGGTCCTGTTGGCGTCATCGCGCCGTGAGCTCCAGCTCTCACTGGAGCCGTTCACAGCTGGGAGGAGGATCAGAACCTCCAACTCTGAGGCCATGGTCCTCAGTTGGAAAAGGGTGGATTGTTCTCTTCAGGTTCTGCCTCAAGTGGAGGCGTTCAAGTATCTCTCGGTTTTGTTCACTAGAGGGAAGAATGGAGCGTGAGATTGACAGATTGGTGCAGTATTGCGGACTCTGTACTGGTCCGTTATGGTGAAGAAGGAGCTGAGCTGTCGGTCTACGCTCCTACCTTCACCTCTGGTCATGAACTCTGGGTAGTGACAGAAAAAATGAGATCATGGATGCAGGTGCTTGAAATGAGTTTGCTCTAGCTGGACTCCTTTTAGAGGCAGGGTGAGACATGCAGTTATCAGGAGAGACTTGGAGTCGCTGCTCCTCCACATCGAGAGGAGCCAGTTGAGGTGGTTCAGGCATGTCCGACTGGGAGGAGACCCAGGACACGCTGGAGAAACAATGTCTCGATTGGCCTGGGAACATCTTGGGGTCCTCCCAGAAGAGGTGGCTCTGGAAAGAGACGTCTGGATCCCCCTGACTCGACTTTGGAACAAGTGGAAGATGATGGATGTATGATGTGGAATTTTAAATCTGATTCATGACATCCAGCTGGATAATATTCATTTATTAATGTTTTTTACATCATGCAGTTGGATTGATTCATTTTGAATTGTTTTACTAAAGAAACATGTCAGTAAAGATCTTGGTATATAATAAAATATTGGCTAATTTAATAGATGTGAAAACAAAAGTAAAAATAGGCAAAAAAAATAGGGAACTTACATCTTGACGTGTTTGTGTGTGTGAGCAGCTTCTTTATGAAAGGATGTGTCCTGTGCTTCCAGCAGGGCGTGGCACGAGGCCAGCGCTGCCCACTTCTACCAGCTGCTGCCTTCAGCAGCTTCTGCTCTATTTGATCTCAGCGTGCACGCACGAGGAGCGACACACCTTCACACAGAGAGGTGTTCGTGAGAAGAAGCCATGTGCACGTCAGCAACCAGGCAAGAGGTGGCGACACACAACCATCCTGGAGAGCTTTTGATTTTTGATGCTGAGCTTTAATAATAACTGTCACTGGAATATCTTGTCTTTAAATTACATTAATAATTTTGTATACATGTATTAGAAACAATAACTGTGCATCCAGCTTGAATAATGAGAATACTCCCTTTATTAGGGGCAGATATAATAAGATTTATTCTTCTTTCTGCTACCTTTCTTTTTTTTAATATATTTTGTACACTATCATTTATGAGATTGTCTTGTATTGTCTTTTGTAAAAAAAAAAAAAAAGAACAAATTTAATAAACATAAACATTAAATTAATATGCACAACTTTTGTCATATATTGACCAGGAAAATATAAATCAATAGATCAGCATGCTCATCATTTATGTTTTCTTCAGCCCTGCTTGCTGTCCTTGCACTGTGCAGTGTGCACACTGCTCCACGTGCACGCCGCCTCGTGCTTTTTCTAACCTGCATTCCCATCATGCAACATGCCATCCTGAGGGCCTCTGGCCACGACTGATCGATGCCACAGCTCTAACGACAACTAATCATTTCTCCCACTCCTGCCCAGCAGTGTGGGAACACAGTGGTAAAGATGGCCACACGTGCAAACTGTGCACGTTTAGTCACTGCTTTTCTTTTGAACACTTTGTCCACAAAGAATATGAAGGAAATTTAAACTCCGTTAACGTGGTTTCATGTCAATGGTTTTGCATTGCGTGAAGAGCACGTGTCTACAGAAGCGCAGAGCTGTCACAGGAAGTACTTTTTTTTAATAATATATAATAATAATAAACATTTTTATTTAAAAGTGCCTTTCAGGACACCCAAGGAGACTATCTCGTTATAACGAGGTAGTTTTCTCGTTATAACGAGATAATTATCTCGTTCTAATGAGGTAACTACCCGTACATGCCTGTTTGATCAGTTCATGCTAAAATATATCGAGCTCAGAGTCAGAGAGTCTTTATTGTCATTTGCACCGCATGTGGTACATGTAGATGAAAACGAGATTATGTACACGGGGTCCCAGTTACATCCAACAACAAATGAAAGAGAAAAACAGTAATAACATCTAGAATTAACTAAGAAAAACATCAACTAGTAATACACTAAGCCTAATATAGTGGGAATAAACAGCAGCACGAACATGAGTTTGTATGAGCAGATGGTCACAGATGAATACAGCAACAAGAAAACAGATCAGCATCAGTATGATGTGATATTTTGCAGTGTTTATTTTTTATTTTATTTTTATTTATTCATGAGTCTAACAGCCTCAGGGTAGAAGCTGTTCCTCAGTCTAGTGGTTCTACACTTGATGCTCCTCAACCTCCGTCCTGAGGGGAGTGGGGCAAAGAGTGAGTGTGCTGGATGAGTGAGGTCTTTCATGATGCAGGTGGCTCTTTTCCTGCATCTGGAGGTGTAAATGTCTGTGATGGTGGGGAGACTGACTCCAACAGACTTCTGTGCAGCCTTCACCACTCTCTGCAGAGCTTTCCTCTCTTCAACTGTGCAGCCTCCATGCCACACGTTGATGCTGGAGCACAGGATGCTCTCCACTGCACACCTGTAGAACGAGGTGAGAACTGGGCTGCTCAGACCAGCACGTCTCAGCCGTCTGAGGAAGTAGAGTCTCTGATGACCTTTCTTGATCAGGCTGGTGGTGTTGTTGCTCCAGCTGAGGTTATCATTCATGTGTACACCCAAGTATTTGTAGCTGGAGACCACTTCCACTGCAGACCCACCTATTTTCAGTGGGGCGTGGGTGTGTTTGTTCCTTCTGAAGTCCACAATCATCTCCTTTGTCTTCTTCACATTCATGTGAAGATTATTCTCTTTGCACCAGCTCTCCAGATGTTCCACCTCCTGTCTGTAGCTGGACTCATCAATGAGAGAATGAGCTGATAGTGTTTGAGAGGTGAGAACTTATTGTGTGGATGTTTATGAAGCATAAACACTTTTGTGATCCATATTTCTTCTGTAGATTTTTGGCACCATTACTGTCCTGCAGCTATTATTATTTTTTTGTTTTCTATTGTTTATTGTTTGTTAATTGTTTATTGTTTAATGAAATTCTATCATTGCTGTTCATTGTTCTTTAGTTTTAGCAGGTCGCTTTCGTAAATGAGCCCATGAGGTTCAATAAGATTTACCTGACTAAATAAAGGTTGGCTGGCTGATTTCAACAAATAAATAATACATTTTATTTGTAGGCGCCTTTCTTGGCACTCAAGGTCACCTTACATTGTCAATCATAAAAACAGACACAATATTATATACACAGTAAAAACAAGTAAAATGAATTAAAATAAGACAATGCAGTTGCATAGGCTACTATGCTAAATCAAAACGTTCGGCTCTTTCAGGACAATCCTGCTATGCCTTTTGGTATTGGTGCAACTTTAGCTTTTTGAAATAGGCCTATTTAGCCTTTTCTGCCTTTTTATTCTCATAGAAACTGAATTGCACTCATTTTACATCCTTCAGATCTTTACATCTGTTTTCAAACTTTTACTGCTCCTTTCACGTTTTGTTCTCGTTCAGCTTCTTTAAGCTTCCTTCAGCAAAATTTAAAACCAAATCGGCTACTTTCAGCTGTTTTTCAGCTGTTGTTCTACTTTCAGCTTTATTCAGCTAACTACAATTTTTTTGTGCTTCTTTATGCTAATTTCAGCTTGTTATGCTCCTTTAAGATTTTTCTGCAAGTTTAAGCTATTTCTGCAATTTATTATTTAGCTGTTTTATACTAATTTTAACCTTTTCAGCTAATTCCACATTTTTTGCAAATCATTTAATTTTTTTCAGCCTAATTCAGCAAAATGAGCTCTACACTTCCTTCTAGTAATTTAGAAGGTTTTCTTTAGATTTCTTCTTTTTTTAGCCACTTTTCAGCAGTTTTTTTGTTTGTTGCTAATTTCAGCTTTTTCAGATAATTTCCACTTTTTTTAGCTAATGTCTGCTTTGTTCCACCTCACAAACTTCTTTCTACTAATGTCAGCTTGTCATGCTCCTTTTGGCTTATTTCTGCTAGTTTCAGTGATTTCAGCTGCTATTTAGCTGAGTTGTGCTTATGTTAGCTTTTTCAATTAATTCTGCCTTTTTTTTAAGCTAATTTCAGCTCTTTCCACTTCCTTCTAGTAATTTAGAAGGATTTATTTATTTATATTTCTTCTTTTTTAGCTACTTTTCAGCAATTTTTTGGTGCTCATTTCAGCTTTTTTCAGATAATTTCCACTTTTTTTTGTTGCTTATTTCTGCTTTGTTCCACCTAACAAACTTTTTTCTACTAATGTCAGCTTATGCTCCTTTTAGCTTATTCCTGCTGCAGTGATTTCTGCTACTAATTAGCTGTTTTATGCTTATTTTAGCTTTTTCAATTAATTCTGCTTTTTTTAAGCTAATTTCAGCTCTTTCCACTTCCTTCTAGTAACTAAGAAGGATTTGTTTAGATTTCTTCCTTTTTTTTGCTACTTTTCAGCTATTGTTTTGCTAATTTCAGCTTCTTCTTTTTTTTCAGATAATTTCCAATTTATTTTGGTGTGCTTTCTGCTTTGTTCCATCTAACAAACTTCTTTCTACTAATGTCAGCTTGTCATGTTCCTTTTAGCTTATTTCTGCTAGTTGCAGTGATTTCAGCTACTATTTAGCTGTTTTATGCTTATTTTAGCTTTTTCAATTAATTCAGCTTTTTAAAGCTAGTTTCAGCTCTTTCCACTTCCTAGTAATTTAGAAGGATTTATTTATATTTCTTTTTTAGCTACTTTTCAGCTTTTTTTTGTGCTCATTTCAGCTTTTTTCAGATAATTTCCACTTTTTTTGTTGCTTATTTCTGCTATGTTCCACCTAACAAACTTATTTCTACTAATGTCAGCTTATCATGCTCCTTTTAGCTTATTCCTGCTGCAGTGATTTCAGCTACTAATTAGCTGTTTTATGCTTATTTTAACTTTTTCAATTCTGCTTTTTTTAAAGCTAATTTCAGCTCTTTCCACTTCCTTCTAACTTAGAAGGATGTGTTTAGATTTCTTCCCTTTTTTGCTACTTTTCAGCTATTGTTTTGCTAATTTCAGCTTCTTCTTTTTTCAGATAATTTCCAATTTATTTTGGTGTGCTTTCTGCTTTGTTCCATATAACAAACTTCTTTCTACTAATGTCAGCTTGTCATGCTCCTTTTAGCTTATTTCTGCTAGTTGCAGTGATTTCAGCTACTATTTAGCTGTTTATGCTTATTTTAGCTTTTTCAATTAATTCAGCCTTTTAAAGCTAGTTTCAGCTCTTTTCTAAGCTAATTTAGTCATTTCTGTGCTTATTTAAACCCAGTTCAGCAAATATGTGTGTTCTTTCTGCTTTCTTCAGCTAATTTAGGCTTGTTCTTCCTTTACAGCTAAAATTCAGCATGTTTTTATAGCTAATTTCAGCTGTTTTGCAGCAAGTTCTTCAGCAATAAGCATTCACATTGCATTTTCACAGGAAATGCAATTTATTTAGTTTTATGCTCAATTTGTTGCAGACTTAATGATGCTTGTTAATTTATTTGAGGGCCCATGGCTTATGGATGGAGAGGTTCTGCTGAGCAGGATGATTTCCAGAGTCGTGTCACACTCGCATGGTGCACAGGAAGGATTGTAACATTTAATGAGACTGAATCAGCATCTGTACTCCACCAGCTCCCAAACATGTTCTATAATAGCAGATTAGCTAACGTGTTTTTCACATGCATGATTATTTAAAAAAAAATATATTGATTTTTCTGTTTGACGCTTGCAAGAAATGTCCATGCAGGTCCATTTTGTTGGCATGTTTTAACTTCCAGCTGTCTAGTAAACATATAAAGAAGTTATTTGTTCCTTATCACACATTGTCCTAATTACAGTCCAACCACAATGTGGTGGTGCTGGAAACCACAAAATTCCTTGAAAATTGCTGCAAGACGCTGCATGTTCACTTCCTCACCAGCTCCATGTTTCCTCTTGAGCGATGCCTAAAGACTCAAAACAATCCATCTTGAAAAAGTCCTTAAAGGTTAAGTGATCTCGTGGCTCCCTGATCACGCTCGGAGACTATTTGTACGTCGCACGTTTCACTGTGCAAAGGGCACTCATTTATGCAACTCCCTTCACGTGAACGGTGATGCATATGGAAGCTCATGGTCCTTTTTATTTTTTTTAAATAAAGGTCTTGATATGACACAGTGAGATGCATTAAAACATCTTTAAAACAGATTAACAGTTTTTTTTTTTTCTGCAGACATCCAACCTCTTAAAGGTCAGGGCTGCTGAAAGTTTCATCAGATTAAATACCACTGAAACTCGTCTTCATGGAGCCTTTCTCCACAATCGTTCTCCAACTCAGAACACTGCTTAACATTTTACTTTCAAATAAACTACCGTAATTTCTGGACTATAAGCCGCTACCTTTTTCACACGCTTTGAATCTCACTGCTTATGCTGTGCTTAATTTATGGATTATTTTTACAGGCTAACAAGCTGCTGCCTAAACATTTCGCCTCATCACACCCGGGTCCTCACATAGCTGTCCAATACATGTCTCTTGGGGGTGGATCCTTCAGTCTTAAATGAGACTACCTGTATGAATAAAGGTTAAAAAAATAGTTAGCCATATGAAATTACGAACAGGTCAGTGATCTGGCTGTCGAAGAAATAAGTAGAGCTGATACACGTGAGCTGTCAACGAATCAATGGTTAGACGTTAGCGACGGGCCGGCAGTGTGAAAATAGCGATCAATGACTTTTCTTGGCAGGCTACTCTATTTATTATTATTAATATTATTAATTAATCATCCATGTTACAGGCACTTTTCAGAGAGGGAAAAAAATACCGTACATATTTGTATATGTTGCCAGTACATGTTTAATAAAAATAAAAATATATATATCATGTTACAACGTGGACACGGCTATAGACAAGTGCAGCCTATATATGTACTTTTTATTTATTTAATGGGCGTGTCTAATATTTGGGTGTGTTCAAATTGCCCGGGCAAGCTATTTTTACCGGTATTATCGTCAACGATATGATATGGCCCAGCCTTAGTTGCCAGTACATGTTTAATAAAAATAAAAATATATATATCATGTTACAACGTGGACACGGCTATAGACAAGTGCAGCCTATATATACAGTATACTTTTTATTTATTTAGTGGGCGTGGCTATTATTTGGGTGTGTTCATTAGTCCGAAAATTACAGTATCTAAATATTTTTGTCTTTATTGTCATGGAAATTTTGGTGAATGTTGTAGTGATATAGACCCTCATCTCTGACCTGGATTTACACTTTTTCACATCTCTCTGAAACTTTTAGTGGTACACTTTTCTTGAGGCTCTCAAGGAGACGAGTGGACACTATTTTATTACATTTATTTTGAATTAAAAGACACAAATCAATCAGAAGAGACTTCCTTTTAATTTGTGTTAATTCAGAATTAATTAACAGAATAACTTGTCATTATATGATCATGGTTTATGCTTTACCAATGCTGGTCACTTCTTCATATGATGAATCAAAGAACTATGGCAAAGTTGAAGATATGTCAAATTGTACTTTTCAGATTTGTTTTAGAAATGTTAACACATGAATCAAAGTCTAATCAAGTTATCTGTTTAACTGGCAACTGGTTTCTGTCCATTCTAAGCACAATCTTCCTCTCCTATCCTGAAGTAACCTTCAGATTTTCAGCTCTCTGACCTGAGCAAAGTCACTCCTTCATTTTGGTGAACAACCAATGAGCGGAGTGGATTTAACTGGGTCCACTTCCTGTCTGAGCCTAGAGTCTGCTGAGGAGCTCAAACCATGAGGTTCCCCAAAGAGCTGAATGGACGTCCGACCATGAGCCAAAGGTCCACATCATCAGTTAAGGATTTATAACATGCCAGTTATAAATCCATTTCGAGCTGTAAAATGGTAAATGGTAAATGGAGCTTATTTATATAGCGCTTTCCAGCCCCCTGTGAGGAGCCCCAAAGCGCTTTATAATACCAGCCATCCACCCATTCATTCAGACATTCATACACCGGTAGTGGCAGACTGCCATGCAAGGCGCCATCCAGTCCTACCGGGAGCAACTTGGGGTTAAGTGTCTTGCCCAGGGACACAACGACACATGGTGTGGGGAACCGGGATTCGAACCTCCAACCTTCCGATCGGCGGACGACTGCCATTACCACTACGCCACGGCCGCTTCACTTTATTGAAATTCCTTCAAAGAATCTTTTATCTTGAAAAGCCGAACCGGAACTGAGGTCGCTATTTCGGTAGGTCGACGCAGATCTCATGGAAGCCGCTGAAAGGTGAACGAGCTGAAGCCTGAACAACGTGAGCACGGATGGACGGTAGGGCGGGGCCACATATCGTTCCCGGTAATACCGGTAAAAAAAGCTTGCCCGGGCAAAAAAGTTATATCATGATATGCTAATTTCATGACGTAATACGTCAGGGCGCCCCGCCCCCTTCCCAACCGAGCGCTTCAAACAACCAAATCGAACTGCGCATCCCCAGTCTGCATGCAATACTAGCTAGCTAAAATGCTAAAAACAAACAACTCGCGTCTCAGCTTCTCTCCCCCTGCTCTAAACTGCAGGTACAGAGAGCTCAAATGTCTCCCCCCCACCCCTCTCTGAGCAGGTGGGTGCTGTGTGTCTCCCCCGCTCTAAACCGTCGTTACAAACACGCGCGGCTCTCCACGGACCAACAGTAAGGTGATCAGAGACAGATCAGTTTAAAAAATGAATCATTCCTGCATGAATAGATGAAGCTGAAACACCAACAAGCTTCAGGGTCAGCTGAAAACACCTTGTTACAAGTTCTGGAAGTTATACTTCATTTAAAGGCAACATATATTGTGTGGTATGTTACATTTGTGCTCAACAGATTTTAAGATTAATTTTATTTAGTTGTTTTAGGAAACTACACCTGCACTTTAATTTTTGTGGTGGATTTTGTTGATCTATATTTTGTGCAGACTTTTTCAATCTAAATAACAGATCATTTTTATTTTTATACTTGGAGACTGAATACTTTACTAAATAAGTAATTTGAGTAAAATTACCCCTTGTTGTTTTTTTAAATTTATATACATAATACTGCAAAGCAACATGTTAAGTTAATGTTGTCAAATAAATAAATCTGATTTCTGTTTTTTGTTGTTGTTAATCACAAAATTTATTGTTATCGTGATAATGCTCTGAAATATCACAATATAATTTTTTTGCCATATCTCCCACCCCTAACGGACGGTCTGTGTACGTTGAGGCTAATCTACTTTACCGTAGCCGAGATGAAGAATTTTCGCAAGGTAAAGAGTAGTTGTTCCTCGCGGGCGAGAGTCTAGCTGAAGCCTATGAAGAGTGTGCTTTTCCTGGTTAAAAACACATCAAGATATTACCTCTCCTCATCCTCCATTTTTTTCCATCCTCCATTTTCTCTTCCCTGAAACGTTCTTTTTATTTCTTAAGCCAGTTAACTAAACTTTAAGTTAATGTGCCTGCAGAGATAAGTTATACTAAGACCAGTTACTTGTGTTCTGTTGTACCTAGAAGTTACGGACGCGTGATGTCATCTGCTGAAGTAAATTTATAGGAAATTCTGATCGATCAATCATGTATATATGTTGTGATGTAATTCAATGATTTGTTAATTAAATGATTCAGCTCTGCTGTTTCAACATAAATTAATGTTTCATGTCTTTACATCCCATCACCAAGTCACAGAATTATAAATTAATCTGAAAAAGTGAGAACCCGTGAATTGTTGATGATAATTTGTGTCAGTCTAAACCCTGCTCAAATTTACTTCTAAAATATAGGTAAGTCAGTAAAACTGACCCCTGCCTATATTATTACAATGTTTTTTTAACTATGGCTGAGGATAATAACTGCCCATGAACCGTGTGTTTGAGTTAGCAGAGAGAAAGATGAACGAGGAGCTGATTTGATGCTGCATGTGAGTCTGCGAGCTCGGGGGAGCTGATGGGCAAACACCACGGAGTTGGGGATTGTTGCTACGGGCTGACGATCTGAAGTCTGTGGTCTGATCTGAAGTCTGGTCTGATCTGTAGTCTGTGAGCTGGTGAGGCCAGAGAGGCATTGGAGTGCTGCTGGGGGACAATAAATTACATCCAGGCCCCAGATGGACGAGAGCTGAGCTGAACTGGTTGCTGGTGGACAGGACCTGTGCTAAGCTAATTGCTATGGACGTGAGCAGAGCAGCGAGCGAGTTGCTGTTGGACGGGAGCAGAGCAACGAGCGAGTAGCTGTTGGACGGGAGCAGAGCAACGAGCGAGTAGCTGTTGGACGGGAGCAGAGCAGCGAGCGAGTTGCTGTTGGACGTGAGCAGAGCAGCGAGCGAGTTGCTGTGGATGGGAGCAGAGCAGCGAGCGAGTTGCTGTGGACGGGAGCAGAGCAGCGAGCGAGTTGCTGTGGGCGGGAGCAGATCAGCGTGCGAGTTGCTGTGGAACAGTGAATTTCTGTATCCAGGCCAGAAGAAGCAGGCGAGATGAGTCCTGGGAGAAAAAAGAAACAGGAGTCGCCGAGACAGGAGTCGGTGAGTCAAAACTCGGTGGATAAAAATTTGGAGTTAATGGAGGAATTGAAAAAAGCAATAAACTTTCTCACTGAGGAACTTGCAAGTTTGAGAGCTGAGCAAAAAAACATTACTCAACTGGTAGAGGAGATGAAGCAAATGAAAGCTCAGGAGATCATCAGAGATGAACGATTAGCTCAATTGGAACAAAAGTGTGATGACATGGAACAATACATAAGAGGCGAGAATCTGGTCATTTCTGGACTCGAGGTTAAACGCCGGACATCGGCAGAAGTAGTTGCAGGCGCTAACACGACTGAAGATGGACAACCAGAACAACTGCAGTCTCTGGAGAATCAGGTAGTCACTTTCTTAAGTGACAAAGGCATTAACATTAAACATGATGACATTTCCACCTGTTACACACTGCCCAATAGAGCTAACAAACTTAAACCATCAGTAGTCGTCAGATTCATTGGAAGGAAACAAAGAAACAGGGTAATGATGCAGTCAAAGAAACTCATAAACACTAATGTCTACATGAATGAACACCTAACTAAAAAAAACGCAAACATTGCACATGCAGCAAGGTTGTTGAAAAAGGACAAAAAAATAACAAAAACTTGGACAAGAAACGGAAACATATGGATCAAAGTACATGAAAGTTCTCAAGCTAAAATAATAAAAGATCTGAAAGACTTAGACACATTTAGATGAGCTCAAAAATGACAAATCACCAATCACTATCACATGTTCATACACAAAAATTGACAAAAATGAACAAACAAACAAATACATTAAAACATGACAACAACAAACGAAGACTCAGAGTTTAAAATATACAATGTTGAAGATGTGGTTGATGCAAATTTTTATCCTGCTATAAAAGACTGTGAATACTATAATGAAGAACAGTTTAATGACATCAATATAACAAATGGAGATCTCTCTATTATTCACATCAATAGTAGAAGTATAAATGCAAATATATCCAAAATAACAGATTATTTAAAACAGTTAAACAGAACTTTTACATTAATAGCACTGTCAGAGACATGGCTTAATGATGAAAACAAAAATAATGTTCACATCGAAGGATATGAATTATATCATTTAAACAGAAACAATAAAAAAGGTGGTGGAGTAGCTCTATTTGTCAAAAATGAAATAAAGTGTAGAATAATTAAAGAAATGTCAATAATTGTTGACAATCTTATGGAAATAATAACAATAGAAATATTAAACGAAAATGCTAAAAACATATCCATAAGTTGTGTATATCGATCACCAGGATCAAATATAGAAATATTCACCGATAAAATCATACAACTATTGGAAAAGAGTTTAAATAAAAAAGTTTTCTTGTGTGGAGACTTTAATATTGACCTGGGAAATAAAACAGATTCAAATAACATCAGCACATTTCTAAATTCAATGTATAGTTTAAATCTTTATCCGTTAATATCAAAACCAACAAGAATTACAACTCATAGTGCTACGATAATTGACAACATTTTCACAAATATAACAAATGGGGATATGACAGGTGGTATCTTAACAACTGATTTAAGTGATCATTTACCAGTTTTCACTATCTACAGAAATGATCAAAACATTACAAAAGAAGTTACAATTAAGAAAAAAATAATAAACACATCAAAAAAAGCTATGGATCAATTAAAAGATGATTTACAGAAGCAAAACTGGAAGGACGTGTATATTGATGATGTTAACAGATCATATGATGAATTTATGAATATTTTAGAAGCTCTGTATGAAAAGAATTGTGTGCAAAGAAATCGTAGAAAAAGAAATATTGTTGACCAACCTTGGATGACTAAAGGGTTGAGAAATGCTTGTAAATTTTTTTTTACTTGTATTCATGTTTCTTAAAAACGAGAACACAACAAGCTGAAGAAAAATATAAAAAATATAAAAATAAATTGGTAATGATTATAAGAAAATGCAAGAAAGAATACTATAGTGATTTATTAAACAAGAGTAATGGTGACACTAAAACAACATGGCGAGTTATAAATGATGTTCTAAAAAGTCATAAAGCGAAAACGAACATTGCAAAATATTTTGTGAAAGATGACAAAGAAATACATGATGAGAATGATATCGTAAATGAATTTAATCAATATTTTGTAAATATTGGATCAAGCCTTGCAGCTAAAATACCAAAAGTAGATAATAATGTGTGTCATTCAATTAAAAGTTGCACCAACAGTATTTTTCTTAGTGGAACTAACAAAGAGGAAATTATGAAAATGGTAAAAAATCTCTCAGACAAGAGATCAAAAGACTGGGTGGACATGGATATGATGTTCGTAAAGGAAATAATGAGTTATGTTATTGAACCGTTTACATATATATGCAATTTATCTTT
The DNA here is from genome assembly GCA_038048925.1 of Garcialebias charrua. Lineage (NCBI taxonomy): Eukaryota > Metazoa > Chordata > Actinopteri > Cyprinodontiformes > Rivulidae > Garcialebias > Garcialebias charrua. The sequence continues at coordinate 5,536 of JBBPBX010023328.1, read as the reverse complement.
TTCAACAGGAATATTTCCAGATAACATGAAAGTAGCAAAGGTAATTCCTCTTTTTAAAAATGGTGATAAATGTGTATTCAATAATTATAGGCCAATATCCTTGTTACCACAGTTCTCAAAAATTCTAGAAAAACTATTTGTGACCAGATTGGATCAATTTATTGATAAACAAAATATTTTAAGTAGCAGTCAGTATGGGTTTAGAGGAAAAAACTCTACATCAATGGCTCTCATGGATTTAATGGAACAAATAACTAATGCTGTCGATCATAAACAGTACTGTGTTAGTGTTTTTGTTGATCTAAAAAAAGCATTTGATACCATTGACCACACCATTCTCCTTGAAAAACTAAATAAATATGGTATTAGAGGACCAGCATTACAGTGGGTATCTAGCTATTTGAAAGATAGGAAACAGTTTGTGCAAATAAATGATGTTAGATCTGACCTCCGTGATATCACTTGTGGAGTTCCTCAGGGCTCTGTGCTTGGACCAAAGTTATTTATTTTATATGTGAATGACTTGGTAAATGTGTCAGGACTTCTTAAATGTGTTCTTTTTGCCGATGACACCACATTTTTCTGTTCGGGTAAAGACATAAAACAGATTTTGGATATGATGAAAACAGAATTTATAAAAATACAAACTTGGTTTAAATTAAACAAATTATCTTTGAATTTAGATAAAACTAATTACATGATATTCAGTAACAAAAAGAGAATTGTTGACGATCCATTTGAAATTGAAGATGTTGTGATCTGTAAAGTGAGTGAAGTGAAGTTTCTGGGTGTTATCATTGATGACAAACTGACATGGAAACATCATGTAAATTCCATTAAAACAAAAATAGCTAGATCAATTGCAGTACTGTATAAAGTCAGGGATTTTTTAATTGATAAAGCTCTGTATATGTTGTATAACACAATCATTGTTCCACATTTAATCTATTGTATTGAGGTTTGGGGAAAAGCGTGCAAAACAATTACAAAGCCTGTTTTTATTTTACAAAAGAGAGCTGTAAGAGTAATCACCAGAAAACATTTCAGTCACCCATCAAACACCTTGTTTCTTCAGCTAAATTTATTGAAATTCCAGGAATTGGTAGAATATAGTATTTTATCAGTTATGTATAGGGCTCATAATAACACATTACCTTTAAATATCCAAAGAAATTTTATAAAAAGACAAAGTTATTACAATCTCAAAGGGACAGAGATATTCATCAAACCACAATTCAGAACCAGCTTAAAGGGACGGTCTACCTCAATTCAGGGAGTTCGATTGTGGAATGTTCTGGAGAGTGATGTTAAAAATGCAAAATCAATGTATACATTTAAGAAAAAGGTCAAAAAGGACTTGCTCAAAAACTATATATGATGTAACTTAGTGTGTTTGTGTATTACAGTTAGAAAAATTAAGTAGAATTATTCATTTTCTGATGTAGTTTGTGTATTACAGTTAGAATGATGTAGTTTGTGTATTACAGTTAGAAAAATTAAGTAGAATTATTCATTTTGTGATGTAGTTTGTGTATTACAGTTAGATAAATTAAGTAGAATTATTCATTTTGTGATGTAGTTTGTGTATTACAGTTAGTAAAATTAAGTAGAATTATTCATTTTGTGATGTAGTTTGAAGGTTATCATTGGTTGAACAAACTGTGAAATAAGGGGCAGATATAATAAGATTTCATCTTCTTTCTGCTCCCTTCATTTTATCCTACTTGTATTCTTGTATCTGATGAAACTGTCTTGTATTGTTCTTTTAAAATGAATGAATAAACATCAAATCAAATGTAGGTAAACATAGGTTTAACAACCCGTTAAAATACACCAGAATGCAGGGAATGGCATCTACTTTTATTCTGAATTTTATAGGGAGGGTGCCCAGACACACACCCCCT
>JBBPBX010023327.1:19584-33221 GCA_038048925.1 Garcialebias charrua | reverse complement strand
TATGAGAATAATCTTTATTATAAAGAAACAAAATGGAAAACACAGGGGTTTAAAACAAGCTGAAAAGTCTATAAAGTAAGATCAGAGCATTAAATAGCTCAAGGGACATTACCGCCAACAGGTGGTGAGACAAGGTTCTGCAGGGTGTTCTTCTTCTAACGTCTAGTGGTGGCTAGTAAATAGCTTGAGGTAACACTACCGCCACCACGTGGTAGGACGAGTGAGATTCTACACCCCGCCCACAGAAGGGCTGCAGTAAGTGAATGGAAACAAAACCGTGCATGTGAGCCGATCCTAACTGGACCAGACCGGACCAGACTGGGCCGCTCTGGGCCGGTAGTGGAAAAGGGGCATTAGAAAAATTTTGAACAGGGAAAAGCATTTTGCTCCCTCCCCCTCAGAGCCATGTATGGTCTGCTCCCCCGTGGTCTGTTGAACTTGACATCTGCTCCGCCTCCTGCTGCATTTTCTCTCGCTGCCGCTGCATATTCTGTGTTTATATATTAATAAAACGTTCTAAAAAAATAAAATAAAACCATGGAGCGCTGGTCCAGCACACCAGAAGACCAGAAAATCTGCAGGGACTCAGGCAGCAACGCAAAACCCGAGTTTAATTCTCTCGTGACAACCTGCCATTTCCTCATTCATTTGCACTCAGCGGAGGGAGAGGAGGAGGAGGAGGGAGCGATCACTTGACTTTTGGCAAAAAACCAAAAGAAAACTCCAGATAAGGGATTAAGAAGGGGAATTTAATACATTTGTGTCACATATAAAACAGTCCTGCATTGCTTTGCATCGCTTTGAATGAGAACATGCGGATGCTCGCTGGCTGCGCGCTGGAACAGGTGGGGGCGTGGGTTAGGGGCCAAAAACTCAGCCCCTTCTGTTCTCTGATTGGTCCGGTCAAAAATCTACCGGAGAAATCGTTGTCTATGGGAGAAATCCCAGACCCTAGTACGAAGCGAAGTGAAGGACAAGGGTCTGGTTTTAACCAGGCTAGATCAACACATGTATGATTTCAACCTGAGTTAAGACATTGTATATTTCCCATTTTTGAATACCTTTAGGAAGACTACCATACCCCCACCTTCCACCTCCGCCCCCCAAACTTGGTGCATTGACCCCAATCATTACTAGTGCTGCTGTTATGCAGAAAGATTCTGCACAGAAGACCAACTTCTTACAAGAAGTTTGAGTTGCAGGGTTTTCTGAACGAACAGGCAGCTGTCGTGATTCAAACCACAGGACTTTGATGTTTCAGATGGTTTTAACTGAGGATAAATGCATTTACGTGACCAACATAATGATCTTTTATCACAAAATGAATGACCAAGAAAAGAAAAGTCTCTTTCAGCATGGCTGTGGTAACATTTACGTGACATTGCTCTACCTTGATAGTTTTCAGCATCTCCAACATGGCTCCCTGAGGAGTTTTTGCCCACATCGGGGTCTCTGTAGCGCTTTTTGTTTCTTGAACAAAGTGACTAATATCACAGGGATAATGAAACAGATAATAATGGATTTCAGTTAAAATCTAGTGTTTATCTTTGAAAAAAAAAAAAAAAACTACTGGGCCGGTTGCTTAATCCAATGTTTAAAGACAACAGGCTACCATTGCATTCACTCACAGTGAGATGGATATTCTGATTGACTGAATACACAAGTACCATGAACCAAATTAGACCAAAAAGTTTTGATAGAAAGTGAGTGAATCATTTAAAACCAGATGAGAACAAGTAAAGTCAGAAATAAACCAGATCTTACCTTCCATCTCCACGTTGGGGATTGGCGTGTCGTTGTTTTCTGGTTTAGCAGCAGGTTCCTCTCTCTCTGTTGTAAACGGGTTAGATTCAGTTACTTGTTCTGTTCCCACAGGAACACTGTCTTTACTTATTGCAGTGGTTCACAAACTTTTATCATTTCAACCCACAAAAAAGTTGCAAAGACTTTAATGCTCAAGTGCACAAACACTGCTGCTAATGCCTTCAACAGAGCTTTGTCAAACATTGTACAGTATTGTGTTTTTTTACGCGTTTATGAGCTTTATTTTTATTTTCTGTCACAGTAAAGGCTAAATATACTATTTGCAGCCATTTTAAAAGTGATTTGGCATCTGTAGATCTTTTAAGACCCCACACTTGACCCCAAATGGTGTCCTGACCCCAACTTTGGTAACGTATGACTTATTGTACCCACTTAGAAAAATGTAGCTTGACCTGTTGCACTTTGCTCAAGATCAGTTTTGTTAATTATTGTGTGAATTCAGGCTCTACAGAAAACTATGTCCATGTTCAATAAATTCTGAGTCACATAAAATTCATATTTTTTCAGTTGTACGTATAAAAAAATACATGGAGACTATTTTTTTTAAATAAAAACCAAATTTTCTGCTTTCAACCTTTTATTATAATTTGATTTGCACCCTTTTTCAACTGTTTGTCACTAACGGTGCCCAACAATGGCAAAAAAAGTTTTGTGGGATTTTCTTTAAAAGTATCTGTCAAATTCTAGAAAATGACGGAAAAATTGCCTAGAATTTAGGCATATAAAGCATTTGCTTAGTATATGTCCAAAGAAGTGATTTTTTTAAAATACAAAAACACTGATGGAGTTGCTCTGAAGTGGACGGTGGCAGCCGCTCTAGAAAGTGGATGTGGCAAAAAAAAAACAACGTACTGTGCTTTGAAGAAAAAGGGGACAGCAGAAACAAATACCTCTCCATCAAATCTTATTTTTTGCTCTTTTCATTTTTTTAATGGTTGTAATGTAACTTTGAACAGCTGTCAAACACCGAGATGTGAATGAAAATACAGCAGTCCCTCGATACTTAGCGGTTCGACTTTCGTGGACTCTTATTCACGGGTTTTCACCGTAAGATTGTACACGACACATGATTGTCAACTTTAGTTTTACACGTGATTGGCACAGTAGAGGATAAAAAGTTGACGGGAGTGGGAACCAACCAATAGGACAAAAACAATAACGACAACAACAACAACAAAATATTCGAACAGGCACTGCCATTTTGTAGTTTTCTTTCAATAAACTAACACAAGTCTAAAGAACTACATGGCCCAGAAGTCATTGCCTTCCACCAGAATTCAAATATCAGCAATGGAGGGAGCAAACACTAGTGGAGAAACCGATGTGGGAAAAATAGTTTTGCAACACAAAGTCATACGTTCTAATCACAAATAATCCTGAAGCTGAACTCAGCCTTCAAGTTGTACGGTAGTTGTATCTTCAATGGTGAGTACCCACATAACATTTTGCAGTACAGTACTGTACAGTAAATATACATATGTTGTTAAAGGTTTAAGAGTTTAGAAAATTGCAAGAGTGTGGGAAGGGTTTATAAAGTACAGAAGGGCATTGCATTCAACCATGAAAATATTTTTTTGGAGCTTATGTAGTAAAAACGTGATAATTATGTAGTAAAAACGTGATAATTATGTAGTAAAAACGTGATACTAAGTAGTAATAACGTGATACTATGTAGTAAAAACGTGATACTATGTAGTAAAAACGTGATAATTATGTAGTAAAAACGTGATACTAAGTAGTAAAAACGTGATACTATGTAGTGAAAACGTGATACTATGTAGTAAAAACGTGATAATTATGTAGTAAAAACGTGATACTAAGTAGTAAAAACGTGATACTATGTAGTGAAAACGTGATAATTATGTAGTGAAAACGTGATACTTATGTAGTTAAAATGCGATACTAATTCAGGAGGAGCGTTTCCTTTAAATAGAGTAGACCTGCAAACTTCCACATATGTCAGATGGGACAATGGTTAAGACCGTTGCCTTTCATGCAGATGACGCAGGTTCGAGTCCAACCTGGTCTGACTGATTTTTTTTTTTTTCTTCTTTGGATTATTTATATAATAATATTTATGCTGAAAATACTTTGCTTATCAGCGTGATTGGGGTGTAATGTGGTTAAGTGACGTCTTAATTTATTAGTTTATTGTTTTATTGTTGTTCGCAATGGGATGTGCAGTGCAGCGAGATTATGTACACAGGGTCCCAATTACATAAAACAATAAAATGTAATAGAAAAACTGTAACATATAAGATATGAACTAAGTTAAAATTTCCTTATATAGGCACTAACAGCACAGAAACATCACATGAATAGCAGTACAATCATGAGTTTGTATGAGCTAGCAGGTGAGCACGAACGAACACAGCAACATGAACAGATCAGCAGCAACTTCGTGATTATTCACAGCAATGATTACCCTTAGTTGACCTACATGTTTACAAGTGTAGACTGCTTCTTGGGAGACCTTCACAAGATGTTCCTGCCCGCCAATCGGATGTGGGCCCCACATCCAAAAAATAAAAAAAAAATAAAAAAAACAAAGGAGTTCTGTAAACAAATTTTAAGCCCTAAAGCTGAAGTCTTTCAACTGCTTCAACTTGCGTAAAACGAAATTAAAAAAACAACAACATACAGGCACTCCCTGTTAGCTTATTTGTACATGCATTTATTGTAAATATATAAACTATTTTCAGTCTTTTGCCATTACTTTTGATAGGTTTGTAATACTGTATTGAACTGTATGAAATGGTAAGTGTAATTACACATCCGCGCCAGTAGGGGCAGTGGCGCTGTTATTGTCAGACTGAGCGCACAGAATAGTTTTTTCACAGAGTAAGAAGCCACAGCAGCGCATGAGAAGTTTTAGAAAGTGCAGTGAAGATACAGCATGGAGAAATATTTAACAGGGATGAAAAGAAAGGCGAAGACAGACGAAGATAATAAGAAAGCGTATTTAGCCTTGGCTTCACTGTGACGAAGGTGGGAGATGAGGAAAGACCGGTGTGTCTGTTATGTCTTAAAATATTAGCAGCGGACAGCATGAAGCCTAATAAATTAAGACGTCACTTAACCACATTACACCCCAATCACGCTGATAAGCAAAGTATTTTCAGCATAAATATTATTATATAAATAATCCAAAGAAGAAAAAAAAAATCAGTCAGACCAGGTTGGACTCGAACCTGCGTCATCTGCATGAAAGGCAACGGTCTTAACCATTGTCCCATCTGACATATGTGGAAGTCTGCAGGTCTACTCTATTTAAAGGAAACGCTCCTCCTGAATTAGTATCGCATTTTAACTACATAAGTATCACGTTTTCACTACATAATTATCACGTTTTCACTACATAGTATCACGTTTTTACTACTTAGTATCACGTTTTTACTACATAATTATCACGTTTTTACTACATAGTATCACGTTTTCACTACATAGTATCACGTTTTTACTACTTAGTATCACGTTTTTACTACATAATTATCACGTTTTTACTACATAGTATCACGTTTTTACTACATAGTATCACGTTATTACTACTTAGTATCACGTTTTTACTACATAATTATCACGTTTTTACTACATAATTATCACGTTTTTACTACATAAGCTCCAAAAAAATATTTTCATGGTTGAATGCAATGCCCTTCCGTAATAAAGCCTTAAAATGCTGTATATAATATAAATGCAGCAGTTCCTTGCTACTTTGCGGTTCGTTTATCGAGGGTTCGCTATATCGCAGATTTTCAAAATAAGATTGGACATGACCCAAGTGGGTGATTGATGGATGAGCCATGGGTTGTTTATTTCAAATAAATTATTTTAAATTATTTTGCACCATATGTGAAGCCCACAAGTGAAAGGAAAACTCCCTCCTGCAGTTGATCAGCTGATCTCCTTCTCTGCCACGCACACACATTTCTCCTGTTGTAGCTTTGTGAAGGGTTAACCCTTTGCTGTCCAGATGCAACAATTGACTTTGTCTTCCAACTTAAAATTCATAGTATGTCACACTGTAAAAATTATCATAATCACAAAATATAAAAAGTAATTTTTAATTATTTTAGAACTTCTATGTTCAGTTGTTGACGTGTAATTGATCAAGAAGTACATTTCTGCTCCGTGACATCCCTTTGATGTCCTGCTGCACTTTTCTTCTCTGCAATTTAAATTTAAATGTAACATTTTAAATAAACAATCCATTAAAAATATTACAGTATTTAAATTTACATTGTTTATTTAAGGAGGGAGATTGGGAGTACCAGGTGATGTGTGACTACAGACTGGCACATGTCATGACAAAGTTTACTGAACTTGAACTGAACTTGAACTTGCACTACTGTACTGTATCCCTATTTGCTGTTTTTCACTTATCGCCGATGGTCATGGTCACGTGTTTAGAACTAAAAAAAATGTGACCCTTTTTAAATTTTGTTAATTTTTGTGCCTGGATTTCTGACGAGCCCGATGAACGTACCTTTACCTTCAGCGTCGCCACTGTTGACCATGCCCACGTCTTCCTCTGCAGCCCGTCCATCATCACCCTTTTGAGTTTGCTCCACATCAGGATCGTTTTCAACTGGAGGCAAACAAAATAAAATAAAAATAAATAAAAATAAAAGGCAGAATGATTAACTCCAGTATCAGAAGTGAAGGCCTTCACATCAAATCCTGCGACAAGTGGCAGACAAATGAGTCCACACTTCATTAATGCTGACAGAAAATGCTCAAAAATATTTCCACACCAGCAAACTGATCTTTTTTTTCCCAGTCTGAATGAAGGTTGACAGAAATCTTTGACGCACTCAGTGTTTTTTTCTGACGTATTAATTTGAAAAATTATTTTAATACACTGATGTGCAGCAGTTTGATAAGAGCACCGCTTGGGTCGGCGGTACCGGGCGTTTGTGTTTTGAACTGAAAGTCATTGACTCCGTTCTAATGTGCAAAATGTGGAGAAAGAACACAATTGGGTTGATTTTAGATGTGCACAAATATCACATTTTACAAAACTATTGAACACCACATAATTGCACAACATATTGATCCACGTTGTCTCGTTTTCATCTGCAATACACACCCAAGCATAACACAATGCTGCATTTTTAACCATAAATCTTTCCTCTCCCTTGGTCCTAACTCTCTGTTTATGTCTCATGAGAAGATAATTACACATCCTAGGTCTTGGAAAGCATCCCGGGGCCGCATTTGCTAGAACCTGCTCGTGGAATATCTGCAGAATTCATGTAGCGAGAGGCTCTATCTGTCAAATCGCTGTCAATGGCATGGGATTTGAATAAAACAAAAACGGAGGAGAGATGAGGCACTGCTCGCTGCCAGTATGCAAATGCAGAATCTTAATTATATACCAGCAGCATAGAGGATATTCGGAAAAGAGAAATGGTTCGGGCTCAAAGTTAATGGTTGCCAATTTCTAACGCACACACAAAGACACACAAATCCACTCACTGAGTTTACTCACAGCTCCTGGTGTTAGCTTTACAAAACACATCTGAGTCTTGGGGAAGTGCTGCATAGATGTATTTAAGGTTGTTTTTTTTAGTAATTGTGTTGCTGTTTTAACGAGGCTGCCCACGTTTGAGCTTTAAACTCGGAGCAGGAGTGAAAACCAAAGCAAGAATCTGTAGACCTGAACAATTTCCATTTCCTCTAGAGATAAGAGGCAGTTCGCCGTGTTCCTCCCTTCTCCGTCAGTGATGTGTAGCGTGAGGGAAATCTTCACTCACTGAAAATCACGTCTAATCACACCTCTGTGTTGGAGATTTCACTTAAAACTGTACTTTACCTGATTTTTGACTCTCCATCGCTACATCTTCCTTTACGCTCGCATCTAGAAAAGAAAAGAAAAAAATAATAATTAAATGAGTGGAAAACATTTGGGTTCGGTGTGCTAACGCCTGGAGTTGAATCAACTCCGCTTTCGATATCAACACAAAAAGCCTTTTCATTCCAGCTCTTTGTGCAGCTTTGTCTTTGTGCTGCAGTGTGAGAGCAATGGAACCACAAAGACTTACATAAATTTAGTGGGGAATGAAAAAAAAGATCTTTGTTCCAAGCTTTGTGTGATAAGATAATTTTTTTGTTAAGGTGGCGGCGTACAGGACAGAAAGAGGCGAACAGAAACGACATTTTTTGATGACAAATGACATGAAGGGGCTCCAGTTAGCGGAGAGGCTGAGCGCATGCTAATGGTCCGTAGAGCTACATTACCACTGTCGCCCTCCTCTTCATCACCAGGCTTCTCTTCACCTGAAAAGAAAAGGAGGGAAGTTGTCATGTAAATGGGCAGGATTGTTAACCGTGACAGCCACTCGTTGAAAAACAAAGCAACTAATCATTAGCGTTCGTTTGTTGCTGCAGCGTTCTTTTTGGAACATTTGTGAAACTTAGCTTTGGTTCCATTTCTTGGTAAATTTTTTAAAAGAAACTCGGCAATCCTTTTTTGCTACATTAGTCTAGGATGTATGTGTCAAACTCGAAGCCTGGGGGCCTAATGTGGCCCTCGTTGACATCTTATCTGGTGCCCAAGATGTTACTTTAAATGTAAAATACTTTTATCACTTTAATGTTTTTCAGTAATCTTTGATTATGATGTGAAAACTGCATCAGAGAACGTCATATGAGACCAATCAAACTCTTTAGAGTCAGAGATTCTTTATTGTTATTCGCACCACATGTGGTACATGTGATAAAACGAGATTATGTACACAGGGTCCCAGTTACATCCAACAATAAAATGTAAAAGAAAAACAGTAATAACATCTAAGATATGAACTAAGAAAAACAAACTAAAAATACACAAAGCATTAATATCATAGAAAACATTACGGTACTCCAAACAGTAACACGAACATGAGTCTGTATGAGCAGATGAACACAGAAACATGAAACAGATCAGCAGCAACATGAGATATTTCACAGTGATTATTCTGGTTATTTATTCATGAGTCTAACAGCCTCAGGGTAGAAGCTGTTCCTCAGTCTAGTGGTTCTACACTTAATGCTCCTCAACCTCCGTCCTGAGGGGAGTGGGGCAAAAAGTGTGTGTGCTGGGTGAGTGGGGTCCTTCATGATGCAGGTGGCTCTCTTCCTGCATCTGGAGGTGTAAATGTCTGTGATGGTGGGGAGACTGACTCCAACATCTTCTGTGCAGCCTTCACCACTCTCTGCAAAGCTTTTCTTTCTGCAGCTGTGCAGCCTCCATGCCACACGTTGATGCTGGAGCACAGGATGCTCTCCACTGCACACCTGTAGAAGGAGGTGAGGACTGAGCTGCTCAGACCAGCTCGTCTCAGCCGTCTGAGGAAGTAGAGTCTCTGATGACCTTTCTTGATCAGGCTGGTGGTGTTGTTGCTCCAGCTGAGGTTATCATTCATGTGTACACCCAAGTACTTGTAGCTGGAGACCACTTCCACTGCAGATCCTCTTATGTTCAGTGGGGTGTGGGTGTGTTTGTTCCTTCTGAAGTCCACAATCATCTCCTTTGTCTTCTTCACATTGATGTGAAGGTTATTCTCTTTGCACCAGCTCTCCAGGTGTTCCACCTCCTGCCTGTAGCTGGACTCATCATTGTTTGTGATGCATCCCACCACAGCTGTATCATCTGCAAACTTTACAATGTGACAGCCTGGATGGGTAGCTGCACAATCATATGTGAGCAGAGTGAACAGGAGAGGGCTCAACACACATCCTTGAGGAGCGCCAGTGCTGAGGGTTATGGTGGAGGAGAAGTTGTGGATCTTCACTGACTGTGGTCTGTTTGTTAAGAAGTCTAGAACCCAGTTACAAATGGAGGGGCTCTTGTTGAGGAACCTGCAACGAAGAAAAAATGTTGGGTATCTGTCTTGAGTTAATTTAAATTCTGAAACCGGCCCTTAGTTTGAAAAATGTTTAAAGGGGACCACATATGCAAAATTCACTTTTTAATGTTTTTTTACTAAACTTTGGGTATTTACTTCATAAAAAAACAGTCCTTGTGCCAAAAAAATGCACCCAGTGGTTTATTTACTCTAAGTAGATTTATTTGTCTGTGATTAAAAACGCTTCGTTTCACACTTCCTGCGGTTTGTGACGTCACAAACCGTAGCCAATCACCTCAAACCTGAGTCCAGCCCCTCACCTAGCAACCCCTGGTGATGCTCCACCCACTTGAGTATAAAAGATGTCACGGTTGCCTAGCGGTTTAGGAGCTGACCTGGCGGTCATTTATTTATTTATTTATTCATTTATTTAGCCCCCGGGGGGCTAGGGGTTTGCCCTGCTCCAGCCATGCAGCACATCTCGAGTAAAACCAGAATGTTTTATTACCTTGTTTGAATGAACTCTGTCTCGTTGAAACTGTGCACACACACTCTCGCGGTTTGGACTTGTTTCTTATATGATGAAGGACTACTTTTGCACAACTGTCAGTTTGGTTGAGCGGTTACGACACTTGAGCGGCACGCAGGAGACCAGAGATCGCATCCTGTCAACGGCATCTCCCCCCCCTTTTTTTTAAAGCCTTTTGTTTCGGAGAAATCGGGGTGAGACTAGATATATACATCGACATAATAATACTTTATAATTGTTATTTTTACGTTTTAGTTCAATTTTTAGTGTAATATCGCTCCCAACGCGCAGCCGGCAGAAAACTGTGCACACACACACTCTCTCGCGGGGCGACAGTCTGTACCATCAAGCACCACTGATCGATATATTTTCAGATTAGCAACTTATTTATTTTAAGAATACCTTTCACTTCATCAAAATCTAATCAGTCATGAAAGACTGCTTTTCGCATAACTGCCCGGTTGGCCTAGAGGTAGTGAATTGGACTCGTCATCCGAAGGACATGGGTTTGCTTCCCGGTCGCGGCATTTTTTTATTTTTTATTTTTTTAAGCCTTTTGTTTTGCAGACCGCCGGCGAAGACAACATCTGCGTGCGGGAGTTGCTGGGAGCTACTGACTTTTGAGGTCCGGGGGTCCGGTCAAAGGTTGCCTCATGTGGATAAATTAACTGGAGACATTCTGTGAACTTTGTTTGTGTGTGGACTGAAGCAGCGATCGCTCCCAAAAGCGCCGCATGCAACGAGCGGAGCTAACACCGCCCGCTCGGAGGAGGAAAAGCTATCATTAGCCTCGGAGGTGGGCTAATGCTAAAAAAAGGAGCTGCAAATGGCGGCGCGCGCAGAGGGCTTTTGGTAAGTTATCTTAAGCTACTAGCACTAACAGTAAGTCAAATGAGTAATAAAAAAGAGCTAATTTTAAAATAACAACATATTAGAGATACTGGCTGTTACAGAGGGCGTAGTTAATGTAAATAGGTCTTTGTAGGGCGTGGCTTTCAGACCTCATTATTCATAAACCGGTCGTTTAGAACGGAAGTGAAATTTGGCAGAATTAGAAAGGGGATATTTTATTATCTAAGCATTATTTTGTGTATAAAATTGACTGAAAATGGTCTGGATAGCCCACAGATAAACCACAAAAAATTATATACAGTATCCTACATTTGGTCCCCTTTAAAATTTGGCCCCTTTTGTAAGCGAGTATAACACCCCTGGTCTAGGATCTTGGGATATTAGTGGGGGAATGCTAGTGAGGAGGCTAGAGAAGGTGGGCCTGTGATCAGAAGGTCGCCGGTTCAAATCCCAGTACCGACCACTTAAAAAAAAAAGTTGGTGGGAAAGGCGAATCACCCACACCTTCTTCCACTCTCACTTTGCTCCACTTTAGGCCCTCAACCCCCACCATCTGCTCCCTTGGGCACCCTAGATGGCAGCCCTGTGCTCCACACAGTAGCTCGGTGGTCTGTAGTTGCGTCAGGAAGGGCAACAAACATAAAAACAATTGCTACGTCTCCCTGTATTGGCTCACTGTGGCGAGCCCTGAGGGAGGAAGCAGCCAAAAGAAGAAGAGACTAGGACAGGGCTGTTCAACTGATGGCCCGGGGCCCAAATCAGGCCCATGGGTGAACTCAGTTCGTCCACCAATGGGTTCATTTTAAAATAAAAATAGATTTTAAACCATAAAACAAACTTACTAACAATAACTGCTGGATGTCCGGCCCCTGAGCTCTTGGCTTTCAGTAACTGTGGCCCCCCTGAGCAATTTAGTTGAATAGCCCTGGTCTAGGACAACTGGTTTTCTATTTCTGATCCAAGTTACTGGTGTGAAACTACAGAACACCTTCACTATGTTTTATACTTCACAACTAGAGGGAAACTGGGTTAAATGCAGAGCACACATTTAGTCATTGTATGGAAACGTACAGATGACAACACACAGCACTTTACGTAGATTGTTGTTATAATAAATAAATGAAGTCTTCAAACAGACCAGACCAGACCAGAACAAAACTGAAAACACATCAGGAGTGGTACCACTGGTGCTTCATTCGAAGCTTGTCAACAAACATCACTAAAACAGAAGGTGTTAAGTTAAAGCACGTTGTAACACCACAGACCAGCTTTGAAATATTAGCTTCATATATTGTTTTCTTATTATGATAACATTTCTTAAGCAATGGGTCACTAGTCTTTTTTTAACAGCAAGGTTTGGGTCATTTGGTATCTTTGGATTTTTCTCAATCTCAAAAATCCTTATATTTTTTATTTTTGATATAAAACAATGCTACAACTAAACAAGGAAAGAAGAACTGTAAATAAAAGTGTAAAAGAAGAGATGCTATGTAAACACAGATATCCAAACAAGGAGTAAGTGCACAAAATAATATTATTTAGGAAGAAGCGATGCATCAAAACAGGATAGTGTCAATAAGTGTTGCCAGATGTTGAAGCACAGAGCATCTGTTGGTTGCAGCGGCTGCCAGTGTTGAAGTCGTAATTGAAAGTACTGTCGTTTTGATGTTCTTCATATGCATTCCTGTGATTTTTACACAATACAGATTCACGCTGCTAAAAGCTTTGTGCATATAAGGACGTGCAGAGTTTGTCAAACATTTGAATAGTCATTAACATACATTAATCGGAAAAGATAATCTCAGAATCATTTCAAAACGCGGCTGTAATTTTTTTTTAGCACCAGGAAGAAACATGTAGCTAATAATAACACTAGGTTGGGATAATGCACCAAGTTGTTTCTTCGACCAATGATTGGGAATGGTGATTTTTGTATAAAACATACATTTGTTACCAGGTTACAACAGTAATATTAGCTGTGATGCAGCTTTAAATACCAAGAATAAAATTAAAACTATAAAATTAATATGTCATGTTACAACTTTTGTCATTATAACAATGAGATTTACTGTTAAACTTGCAATGATGAGACCCAACTCCTGCTCTAATCAAAAACACTAAAATGGTGTCCGCTGTAATAATAATAATAATAAATTCAATTTATACCGCACTTTTCATTAATAAAAATCTCAAAGTGCTACAACAATAAAACAAGTGATAAAATCAAATAAAATCAATAATGATATCAACTAAGATTAAAGACAGAATCATGTGGAAGCAGAATAGGCCTGCTTAAAAAATAAATAAATAAAACAAGTGATAAAATCAAGTAAAATGCTGTATGCATAAAATGCAGAGTATGAACATGAATTTTTATAAAACATTAATCCGCTGTCACTCCTAGCCCCTCTCTTTCTTTTACACATTCTCACTCGCAGACACATAAACCAATGACATTTGGGACAAATTAAGTAAATGAAAGCTATGACACCAATAACAGAACATGCTTTACAATGGCTATTGTGCAGCATCTATAATTGCTTTTTTAACAAGCTGCAGTGAGAATCCATTTTTTCATATCTATGCAATTTTGCCATGCACTC